>UCOM01000941.1:0-55484 GCA_900474385.1 Ormyrus pomaceus
CCTCCCCTCCCCCCCCCCCGCCGCAGCCACCGCGGAATCCTTTTCCGCCGCGACGCTCCAGGAATTTTACGATTTCGGATGCAGTAAACGCCCGGAGCCCGACTGATGTTTACGAGCCGTCCTCCTGCTTTGCCGCCTGCGTCGATGATGATGCGAGCGAGCGAGTTTTTTTTCGCGCTTTTGTTGGTTTTTATACACGCGGCCGCTTTTTCTTTGCCCGATACAAATTTTCGGCTTCCGCCGCGAGGAGATATCGAGCTTGCGGTCGGAGCGACGCGTTTATCAAATGCAAAAAAACGCGCGCGTCCCAATTGCTTTTCGTTTTTTGGCCCTTCTTTATTGGGGATTTTTGGGTATTCGTTTTCGCCAATTTGCGAACAACTTTTTGAAATTTTTTTCGACGGACAAATATTGTTCGCGCTGGATTCAAACAACGCGTTTTGACGTTTTACTCGGATTTTCGGGCTCTCTTTTTGATCTGCTTTTACAAAGCGGCAATCAAATGAAAAATTTATAACGATTTAGTATTCAAAATAATTAGTAATTTTAAACGTGAAAATTTATTTAAAATTTATTAAAATATCAAATAATTAATTTGCACATAAAAATTTTGTAGAGCTACATACTTTGAAACGATTGAAACTCGGTTTTTTATAATTCAGACAAATTTAATTACATATTTAATGAAATGAAACTTATATAGTTTTTCGCGGAATTCAAAACATTTTCATTCGAGTTTCGAGCTCTAAACTTTTATCCATATTTCATGACGTCCTAAAGCTGATCGAATTATATTAGCCAAAATATATTGTTTCTAAATAGATTCATAAAATACATTAAAATGGCACTTTTACAAGTTGAATAGACTAATAAATGAAATTTTATGAAACTGTCCCTCAATAATTTCAGGATAAAATCTTTATTCGCGTACAAAGTATCCCCGAGAGTTTCTAAAGGAAAGTAATTACTTTCCTACTATTACCAATGACGTGATTGAAAAATCAAAGTGTCCAAACATTTATCCAATCATTGAAAATAGGATTAAACGAAAATATCTGGAGCGCCTTGCCGGCGATAAAAAATGAGTAGCGATAAATTTTGCTCGACCCAATTTATCATAAAATTGAATTTTGATAAAAGGAAATTTCAGCGTATTTTAGATACTCATTGTAATCTCCAGGGTAAAGAAATGAATTTTCCGATACGTAATTTCTTGCTCGCTCAGTCGATTGCTTCTACTATCTCTTGCCTCCTCTCCTCTCCCTCTTCTCCAGTATTTCACTGTCTAGAATTTCAAGCTTTCCCATCTCGTCTCTTTTCGATGCTTTCATTACAATTATTATTAATGACGAATTGCCCGAATTATTTAAAAAGGTGCAATCGACATTCGTTATTAAACGTTAATTTATCTAGGCTGTTATTCTGTAAATTATCACAACGTTCATAGCTTTTCTGTTAACGAGTAATAAGGGAGAAATTATGCATTAATGTTACGTGCACACGATGTTAAATTTTATCATGAATGAACATGAATAAACTAAATTTTGAATATAATACATAAGAACAAGAATTATATGCATTAATTATGGTTTAATGTAATGTCTCGCGTTAATAATTTACCGTAGAGCAAAATTACATTTTCATTGGAAGTAAATGTTCTGCAACTCTTACCAGGATCTGTTTGTGCTGCGTAATATGCGTTAAGTATTCATACAAAGCAAAGCGAATTTAGTACCTAAGCCACAGTTAAATTCCCCTTTGTACGTAACGCACATAATGCTTATCAACTGATGAAACTGAATGAAACAACCTTTCACCCACCGAAAAAGCATTCGACGTCATTTTCACTTAACTCCCGGCGTAATCGCGAATGAATAATCCAAGTCCAGATTTTCGCGGCATAAAAATTCAGAATCCCGTCTTTTTTATCGCTCCCATATCTAAGCGAAAGCCACAATAATTCAGGCGCGGCCCGCAAATAAATCTTTCAATCATTCGCTCTCGTTATCCTTCCTCCTTCCTCGATCTCCCGCTCTTTCCTCCAATCTCGGCGGAAAGTTGTTACTTGTTATTAACTCGTCCCTCCTCCACCTCCCGGAGCTAACCTTTCCAGGATTCGTATCAGGCGGCCTGTCCGCCCGGATAAAGTAACCTTGGAGAGAGTGAAAAGGCAAAAGAAAGGAGAAAGAAAGAAGTTACGGACTCTTGAGAGCTGGTGAAGAAAGGGGAGGGGGAGGGGGGGGGAGCTAGAGGCTAATTAGACGGAGGAGAGTAATTCTACTTTTCAAGCGAGTAACCAAACCGTTATTCATTCCTCGCTTTTCTTCTTTTCTGTTCGCAGGTGCGGAAGACGTATTCAGGTTCACCGGCAACGAGACGCACACAGACTACTTCCGGCTGATGCTCCGAGACGGCAGCTATCTACTGGTCGGCGGAAGGTAAACTACACCTGCCATTTTATATATACATGTAGATTTTTTTTTTTTTTTTTAATTAAAAAGAGAGAACCGTCGGAGGATGCGACTTTATACGTTTCACGTTTCTTGGATCCGCCACTTGTTATCGACTTTCCTTTGTGCGATGCGACTTTTTTCTTTTTTTTTTACTCTTCGTTGTTCCATCGCTGAGTCGTCCAGTGTTTTTGAAGTATATTGAAGAGCACAGCGGCTGCGTTGACTCTTTACCTTTCTCTCTTTATCTTTTCTATTTCTGCCGCGCTATACGGTTTTGTCCGGGATTTTAAAACGATATGTCAAACGCGGCATCTTTTTGAATTGTTGTACAATACACTCGACGACAGGATCGGTATAATTTAGGTTTAAAAATAAATTGTATTTTATACTGATTATTCAATTCGACGGCAGCGATGCTTTAATAATGCCAATGAAGAATGAACTTTTGGGAACAAAACCTTTATAAACCTCTGGCAAAAAGTTATTTTATTAATGCGTAAATTGTTCAAAGTTAACTGACATTGACAGCTGATCATTATTTTATTTTTAAATATCGACTTGTCCGTAATATTACGTATGTTTCAGTTGAGAAGTGCGTACATATTTATCCATCATTAAATTGAATTAAATTAAATTGATATGGGTTGCCTTTTGGATAGTTAATTAAAATTTATTCCGAAACATTATTTATTTATAATCAAGGGCAATATTGTATTACTGTAATTGATATGAACTTACAATTCATATTAACAGTATAACAAGAGAATTGTTGAATTACTGCTCACACGCAGTATAATAATAATAATTATATTATTGTAATTTCATTTAAAAAAGTTTGAGATTTACATCGAAACTTTGTCCGAATATATTAAAACTACGTCGGTATCAGTCCGTAATGCATTAAAACACGGTATAAAAACCAGTTTTACTTTTACGGTCTCAATCTCAAGTTTGTAATTGAGTTTATAAGACGCTAAAAGAAAATCGTTAAAGAATACACAATTTTAACTGCCGCGAAGGCTTGCAATAAAAATTGAATACTTCTAAAACCCGGCACATTGGCGCGTTCGATAAACCCGCCGCCGTCGAAGCGGAGCGCATTATTTATCCTTTATAATTGTCAAAAAAAGACTCAATACCACCGCGCATAATTCCGGCGAAATTCGCGTCAGAAAAGGCGCGATTGAAAGCAAATCGATTTCCGATCGCGGCTTAACCCGAGCCCTTAGAATTGCCCCCCTCTTCCGCCCCCCCCCCCGCGGGTCAGGAAAAAAACGAGAGCCACGAGGCCCGCGAAAAGAAGTAAATCGACAATGGAAAAGCACGGAGATTCATTCTCTCGGGCTACTCGCCTAATCAAAGAGGCCAATCACGCTCCAACGGCTCCGCTCGCCTCTCGCGTACAAAGCGCACCCGGGAGCGGCGGCGGCGGCGGCGGCGGCGCATCGGGGGCTAAACGGGCGCGGGGCACATAATAATAATCGCGCGCACAATGCAGCGATAACTAGCGGTATGCGCGAGAGAGAGAGAAGGAGAGAGTCCGGGGGCAACATTTTTAATAAGCCCGCGCGCGCTGACATCGGTGAATGCGCGATAATCAGTCTGTACAGGGACGGAGGGGGAATAATCACATGGTGCGTGAATGAACTCTGATATCAAGCTCGATCGGCGGCAGCCGACCATTGATTGGATTACACTAATTGCTCCGTCGATCGGGGAGTCGCCTGCCTTCCCCCGAGCAAAATGCCAAGCGATAATTAACGTCTCTTTCCTATCTCCGAGAGCGGAATTTACTAGGAGCTGCTCGCGGGCCGCCTTTGATCGCTCCGAGGTTTTGGCAAAGTTTCTTTGAGGCCGCCGAGCGATTTGGCGCGCGGCGATGAGTTCGAGAAAATTAGCCGGCATTGATTTCCAGCCCTCTATCTCTCTCTCTGTCTCTCTCTGCGAATATGCGGGTTATCGTTCGCGCGCGATTAATACGCAATAATATATTGAGCCTCTGTGCCGGATCGGGATGATGCTCTCTCCTGCTGCTGGCTTCTGTTTGATACGTTCGCTGGAGATGTTAATTGCTGGTTTGAGTTTGCGGCTAAATATTATGAAGATGTTATGTATCGCTGTTTGGTGCTCGCGGTTTGGGCCGGATATAGATTTTAGAGGGAGAATCACGTCATTTCTTTAGTAATTGCCTAATTAAATAGTGTATTAGCTAAATATTCTGTCGCAAACAATTTTAGCGCGAAAAAGGAATATGCTGCTTTTATAAAAGTTTTAAACCAGTTTTCTCGCGAAGAGCTAACCGCAATTACCGTTCGTCATTGGATTTCTCATAGCCAATCGCATCATACCCGTCGCCAGCCAAATTAAAAAGCCGCTCCAAAATTAACCGGGGAAATCCGTTATTCTTCCCGCCAATCGCCGACAATAATCGAGTGAAAGAGATTAAATTCCAAAACAAAGCTCGGCCGCGAGAGTTCCATATTTGCGCAGGAGCTTATATATATACACATATATCGACTGGCAAATCAAGCGGCGCGCGCAGGTAATACGATCTCGAGCTCCCGAGCGAAATAGAAAGAGACACAGACCGGCGAGCCGAGCGCCAAAAGAACAGCGGCCGCGGCAATAACCATCAATCAATTAAAACTCGGAAATCAATCCTAACCATTTCCAATTGCTCGCTCTCCGATATCTCGAGTCGAGCTTGCAATTAGAGCGCGCGCTTTCTCCGGCGGGGAGAGAGGTAACAAACGAATCTGATTAGATCGGTGAAAGAGCGAGGGAAAATCGCGCGGCGCGACTCCGCCTCGCGCGGCGATTATTCCATTGCCGCGAGGATCGAAAGCGGAGCGTACACGAGTCTCTGCATGTACGCCTGCGTCCTCGCGTATGTACATACATATATATATATATATGTAATAGGTGGCGATGCTCGGCGCACAGCTCTCCGACTCCTTTGTTCCGCGACTCCCTTCGACTCTGCGCCGAGCGCGAAAACGGAAGCTCGCGTGTAGTTTGTCACGCGAGATGAATGAACGAGCGAATGAGCGTAATTTGTTGCGCTTTAGGAATAGAATCTCCTATTTAGAGCGGCGGGGCATTATCGTATTAGGGGAGAGAGACGCGCTGAATTCGACGCCATTACTGCGCGGGACTCGAGAATTGTCGACGTGTTTTTTTTTTTTATTTACGGAACAATGGCCCGCGCTCGTTTTTTCAAGCCGAGAGCGAAATTAGCCGCGGAAAAAGTGTGCTTGCCCGCTCCATTGTTGTTCGAATGAAATATAAATCTATCGATGCGCTTTAAAAATTTATCGAGTGCTTGCCGCTCACTTTTGCGCAAAACTATAAATTCAGTTTTGTTTTTAAAAGAACCGTTGATTCTATATGTGGAAACTCTATATTAGCTTGATTGAGTATTGTTAACATTCTATTCGTGCTTTTATTGGCACTTCATGTAACGGAGATATCGTTATATCGTAAACTGTGCATTAGAAGTTTACGAAGTGCAATACGTGTATCTTCCGTTGAAAATCAATCATTTCTTTTTATTACTGCCTCTTGATAAGCGTTCGTTCCGCGCTGGAAATAAATTTAATCCCTACAACTGCAGTAACTCAACTGTAAAAGTCGATTCAGCACCACGCTAATATTCCCCTTCGCCCTGCAATTTCGCCAAAACAATCGCATCCTCGCACGCTCTCTCTCTCATCTCTTTCATCACGAAAAGACGAACTAACCGAGCGAACTTTTTTCTCCTCCTCCTCCCCTCGCAGGAATCTCGTGCACAATCTCAGCCTGACTGACCTGACGGAGCAGCAGCGGCTGACCTGGTACTCGCCCGAGATGGACGTGAAGATGTGCCAGATGAAGGGCAAGGACGACGAGAACTGCCAGAATTACATCCGCATCCTGGCGAAGAGCGGCCCCAACAGCCTGCTCGTCTGCGGCACGAACGCCTTCAAGCCGATGTGCCGCAACTACGACGTGCACCCCGGCAATTACTCGGTCACCAGCGAGAAGCTCGCCAAGGCGCTCTGCCCCTACGATCCGCAGCACAACAGCACCTACGTCTACGTCGACGGGGAGCTCTTCACCGGGACCGTCGCCGACTTCACGGGGATGGACCCCATCATCTACAGGGAACCCTTGCAGACCGAGCAGTACGACTCGATGAGTCTTAATGGTGAGTGCTGAGATGATGGACTTCACTTTTTTTTTTTTTTCTAGATATCACAATGATTTTTTTATCGTTAAAATGCAATGAGTTCAAGTGAAATTCCCATTTCATCTTTAAAATGATAAAGTATTCGTAACGATTCAAATATTTATATTTGATAAAATAAAAGTTAAGCTCTCAAAGCTCGACAATGCTTTACCAAACAATGTCGAGCAAAGTAAAAAAGAAAAAAAAAAATTAATCAACGTCTCCGCGGATAAATGACTTGCTTCTTCTGTTCTATCTGTGCTTTTTTTTTCTCTCCTCTAATCTCTTACTTACGTCTCCAGCTGAACCCTTTTTCTCCCCCCTCTTTCCTCCCTATTACCGCTCGCCAATTAGCGTCAATCGAGAATGATCCCGAAGAATGCCTAATGGGAAAAGTTTCGCGAACACTAGATTAACGATCCTGTTCACCTTTTAATCTAGAAAACTACCGAGATACTTTTATCCACTTTTCGAATCCCCGCTTGATACCTTGACACCTCTTTTCTTTTAAATCCCTTTTGTCTGCGACACGACCTATTTTTTAACTCGCTTTCCATTCTTCAAACGCTTTAATGCCTCGTGCCCGTTCAAAGGGGAGTGACGTCTTCAGCTGTAAATGCAGATTCAGCGGAAAAGCAAGCCGGATTATTTAATTATTAGTAATCGTGATTATTTAAAATTTTTTCCATTTTCCCGGTGACGTTTAATCCGTTAAAATATCTGTGCCGCGATAACAAAGGAAGCATAATTAAATCCCTAACGAAATCAAGTCTAAAAACGTCTGAGCTGCGAGCTTAATGAAATAACGAACGTACTCATTTTTCGACTCGACATAAATTTGATTAGCATCGATTTAATGCTGCGGCGAATTTAAAGACGCTATTATTTTAAGAAGCTCTCCTCCCGGTTCGGTCTAATTCGCTTAAAATACAAACTCTGCTCCTTTCCAGCACCGAATTTCGTGAGCTCCATGACGCAGGGCGACTTCGTGTACTTCTTCTTCAGGGAGACCGCCGTCGAGTACATCAACTGCGGCAAGGTTTGTTTCATTTGCATTAATCATTTATATTCATAAGCGAGGTATATATCTAGCTTTTCTCATGAAAATTTAAATGGGCAGCGCTTTCTTTTTTTCTTAATGTCCACATATACGCGCGCGTTTCGCGGGCGACGCCTCGAAAAAAAATAGCCCCGCGAAATCACGAAATTATGCAAAGCGCGACAGAGAAGAGCGGCCGTAGTCGCTATTTAAAAATACATCCATGTTTTCGTAATTTTTGGTAAAATTCATTATTCGAGAAGTTAAAGACGCTCGAATGCTCGCAAAAACGTATATAAAACGAACGCGCTGCCCGAACGGAAAAGTGTAAAGTTTCACGACACCAGCGGATAATACGTGTACTTCGAGGTCGCATATTACGTTTTTTTTTTTATTTTGCTCGTTCCATTACAGGCGGTGTACTCGAGAGTGGCGAGAGTTTGCAAGTACGACCGAGGCGGACCGCACCGCTTTCGCAATAGGTGGACGTCTTTCCTGAAGTCCCGGCTCAATTGCTCCGTCACCGGAGACTTTCCATTTTACTTCAATGAAATACGTAAGTTTATTGAGTAATCGATATCTGGGCATATTGTGTGCTCTTGAACGATCGAGCTCCCGAGTATTCAAATAAAAATCCTCGAGATTGCTCCTGTCGGGGAATGCTTTTTAAGATGAAATTTTCGCTCGAGAATTCGAAGAGTTCAAAACGAAATTTGTTTAATGGAAATCAGACCACTTTCCATTACTTTTCAAAGTTTAATTTAAACAGTCATTGTCGTCTTAAGCACTTTTTTAAAAAAAAATGGAGAGTATACGATATAATTAAACTGTTTCGCTTGCGAGCGCTCCCCTTTAACCCAAACGAACCTCCTCCATCGATTAAACAGCCGTCTGTACCCGACACTTTACCACCCCCTCAGAATCGACGACGGAGCTGATCTCGGGCGTGTACGGCGGCGTCTCGGCCCAGCTGATCTACGGCACGTTCACGACCCCGGTGAACAGCATAAGCGGCTCGGCGGTATGCGCCTTCTCCCTCCAGGACATCGCCGACACGTTCGAGGGCAACTTCAAGGAGCAGAGCGCCCAGAACTCGAACTGGCTGCCGGTCCAGAGCTCGAAGGTGCCGGACCCGAGGCCGGGCCAGTGCGCCAACGACTCCCGCACCCTGCCCGATCTCACCCTCAACTTCATCAAGACCCACTCGCTCATGGACGAGTCCGTGCGCAGCTTCTTCGGACAGCCCATTGTCGTTCGCACGAGCTTTCAGTGAGTTATCGACCTGCCCTTTTTTTCTGGATTATCTTTTAGTTTTTATCCGTCTGCTCGTCAAGATACTTTTGTAAAATCTGCTGAAATCTATGATAATACGAGAAGCGATCGATCCAATTTACGTAAAACCTCTCCCAGCTACAGATTCACTCAGATCACGGTGGACCCGCAAGTGAAGACGCCCGGGGGCAAGACGTACGACGTGCTGTTCATCGGCACGGACAACGGCAAGGTGATAAAGGCGATCAACGCCGAGTCCGCGGACTCGAAGGACAAGGTCAGCCCGGTGGTGATCGAGGAGATCCAAGCCTTCCCGGCCAACGTACCCGTGAGAGGCATCAAGGTCGTCAGGGCGACCCAGGCGGGAGACGGCCTCGAGGACGGCCGACTCGTCGTCATCGCCGACAGTCAGGTGCAGGCCCTCAGGCTACATCGCTGCTACAGCGACAGGATACTATCGTGCGGTGAGTCTCTCTCTCTCTCTCTCTCTCCTTTACCGCCGCCGATCTGGATCGGCGAAAATAACTTTTCAATCTGTATGCTAATCGCTCGCGCGCGCGCGCACACGCGTCTTTTCCGTAACGAAGCGTTATTATCTTGTGCAATTTATGCAGACGAGGCTTTCAATAATAATAAGTTTCAGGGATTTTGATTTTTTTTTTTTTTTTTTTTTTTGAAGAGTTTTACAACTATTCGCGAGGCGGGGAAATTCCTTGATACTACCGGGGAAAATTTTAAATCTGATGAGATATTCTACGGAAATGTTTCTTTGATAGGCACTTTATTTACTTTTCATCAAGTTTATAGTGTAAGTTTAAAAGCGTTTCAAAGTCCAAGTTTTCATAAGGCTTCATTGCCTCTATTGAAATAACTTTCTGCTCTTCGTAACGTGAAAACAATGGCACCGTATCCAAAGTGCCAGATTTATTCACTGAGGTATTACAAAACTTCGAAGTTTCAATTATCTGTGAAACTTTCTTCAGAAATGATTAATGCAAATTTTATGCTTTTCAAAATTGTTTTTATAATATATTATTCGCGATGATCCAAAGTGTCCTTTATGTAATGTTTATTATATATTTATAAATTGCGAGTGCAAACGTATGAAAGATTTCTTGTACACGTATATACAGAAATACCCAAAAAATTGTTAAAATAAACGTAAAAAAGCAGTCCGTTACCCGCAAAAGCCAAAAATAATCTTCATTGCGCTTGCAGGCGAATGCGTGGCACTGCAAGATCCGTACTGCGCCTGGGACCGGGTAGACGGCAAGTGTCGTGCTCTGGTGGGTCCGGCGACAACAGATGCGAGTCGCTTCCTGCAGAGCGTTGCCACGGGACTGCACGCCTCTTGTCCACCGGGTAAGAGCTTGAACAAGGACGCCGGCAGCGTCGGCGCAATCTCGGCGAACCAGAACAAGTTCCCCCAGGACTCGATGGTCTCCAACAAGGATGGACAGGGCGGCGAGATCATTAATATCATGCAGGACGAGGAGCAGACCAATTCCGGTGAGTCGAGCTTCCGCCGCTGGGCTCTGCAATAGGCGCCGCTGAATTGATGGCCCTTGAGCTCTGCGAGCTTAAATAGAGCTTAAATAGAGGTCGCGTATTGAAAGGCAAAAATCAATTATAGGGTAGCTTTTTAAAGTCAAGTAATAAATGATATTAGTTAGCGATAATGGTGTCATATTTATTTGCAATTTGATTTAATACAGTCAATTGTAAATTCCCTTAATAATTAGTGTTTGTAGTCAATGAGGTATAAATTGTACATTTGTATTTTATTTATTTAAGTCAATCATTTTTAAATGTGCATTGAATTTTTAAAGACACTTTTCAAATCTAGATTATTAAATTATACATTTTCATCCATAATATAAAACTCACTGATTTATCAACAAAATTTTAATAAAATGTGCAATACCGTTCCCCGATGTACTTTAATTAAATTAAAAATTTACTACAAATTTTATTTTAACTAGATTTTTAGAACGCTCGAGCATCTTTGTTTCAGGACCAGAAGTTTCGGCCGCCGATTCACCACCACCTCAATATTCAGTGGAAACATTAGTAATGGCGGTAGTAGCGGGCGCCCTGGCAGCCCTTCTCGTGGGATTCACAGCCGGCTATCTGTGCGGCAGAAAGTGCAGGAAGGATGAAGACGATAATTTGCCCTACCCCGATACGGAATACGAATACTTTGAACAGCGTCAAAATGTTAACAGGTAAGTTTTCTTATCTGCGTGCTTGTTGTGCAACGGATTAAAATTTTTAAAATATAAAATTCTTTATGCAAATAAACAATTGTGTTATTTTCTTTTTCGCCTTTCGTTTTCCCAGTTAATTATTGAATTTATATTTTAAACAACGTTACCAAAATAGTAAAATTATCTGTACCCAAGTTCCGTGTAAGCCCTTTCCAATCGATTGATCAATGCCTTCCTTTCAGCCGCTTGGCACCCGAGCCCAAGCTTTTGCCTCAAGAAGAGGTAACGTACGCAGAGCCAGTCCTGGTCCCTCAGCCGCCGAAGCTGCATTCGCCAAAGGGTACGATGCGCAAACCACCACCAACACCCGCCGAAACCCTGTTCCAATTTCCCGACGGCTACGGATACCGAGGCCCGACAGCTCGGGCTGACAACTTCGGCACTCTGCGCTCGCACCAAGGCGACAACGCCTACCGGCGCCAGGACGGTTTCGCCACGACGCGCAGCGTCAAGAAGGTTTATCTCTGAGAAACGAGCGAGGAGGGGGGCTGTAACGCGGCTGCAGCGGCGGCACAAGCAGCGGCTGGCCGACACCGGAGCCTTGGCAGACCGGCCCGCGGACAGCACCGCCAGCAGCAGCAGCAACAAGGCGCGGCCTCGAGGAACAACAACGGCGGTAACAACAGTAATGGCAGCTCATCGCACAGATCCGGCAGCCACCATCACGGCCATCATCAGGGTCACTCGACTCGCGATCTGGCATTAGGTGGGTATTTGCTGAATAATCAAAGCATTTTAATAATAATGTTTTGGGGAAAATTTATTTTATTAGTTGCGAAAATTGTCAGTAGAAAAAAAAATCTTGAAATAAATGTTGTACAAATAACATAGCTTATTAAATATCTAATTGCTAATAAAAATAAATGAACGCTGATTCCAGGTGGTAGCCGTGGTATGGAGTCGCCATCACCGCCGTCAAGCATGTCCTCAAGTTCGCCGTCGCCACCCTCCTCCTCGCCATCGCCGACTCTGGTGCCGTTAGGAAGCGGCAGCCAGGGCGGCCAAGGAAGCAACAACATTATTCAGGGGAACAACTCGCCACCCCCTCCAACGCCGCCGTGTAGCTTCATCTATCGGTCATAGTGCCAATTGGCGGTGACCACCGAGCCAGGGATTGATCATTATTGCCGCGACGAGTTCGCCTCGTACGCGTCCCTCTTCGCTGACACTACTACTATTAATACTATCGCAAACAATAATAATAACATTAATAATAACAATGCGCATCGCTGCACGAGTCGCGGATAAACATTTTTCTTTCGCGATGACGATCGGATGCAGAAACGGCGGCTCTTTTCATACATTAGTTTCGCTTCGGTTTCCAAAGTTGTGTAAATATTGGGACGTATCTTGCTTTTATTATTTTGTACCTAGGTATTTTTAGGAAAATACATGCTAAGGTGCTTCATTAAAATAGATGAGAAAGTGCCGCTGTTACTTGATCGATCGCTTTCGGAACTCCTTTTGAGTGTACCTTAGAGTACGAGGATACTTTATAATTGTACATGATGCATTTACTGCTCCCTCGATTTGGCCAGTTTGTTTAGTTTATATAGCAAGCTTTTTAAAAAAAGTTTGCTAATTTAAAGTTATTTATTATGATGTGTTTGTAAAATTTTTTACAAACTTAAGAACTGATTCTAATGAGTATATTATACTTTGAATTGTTTCAAAACTGCATATACCAATCTTAAAAAAAATACTTTTTCATTAACTAGCACAAAATTTTATATCACTGCTACATTGAGGGACCTGCAGATGTTCCACTAAGTTTCTCAGTTTTGTACAAGTCAGTGATTTCTCTTATTTATAAACGTTATATATAATTTCGTAAAAGTAACTAAAGCTTCGAGTTTAAGAGATTAAGAGCAATTAGCGAAAGTATTTAGCAACCGATAACTGCCAAACATGCATATTCTCGATAGTTTTTTGTAAATATGTGTTACGAATGAATTAAGCAACGATACAATTTAGTCCATTCATCGCGACCCAACAATCTTAAACTTGGAGCTTAAATTAATGTTCGTTTACTTTTATCTCCTTAATTTAGGAGCCTACCGTTTCGTGCGTACGTATTGTTAACTGCGATGTGCATACTTGTACTAGGTTCCAAAAGTTAAAATTATTGAGAACGTTTATTGTGCCGCACGAGCGTGACATAATTACGTATTATTAATTGCTACCGCTTCGCTCGGTCGTCTCGAGAGTGCAACTTCGTCACTTGAAAAAACACTTGTATATTACGAAAAACTTGTACATTAACGCTTAAGAATTAATTCCTTGTATCTTAGATTACCTATATAAATATATACATATATATAAATATATATATGAACTCAAAGTGTCTGGAGGCTCTCTCTAGAGTGACGTGTTTTCTTTACGAACGACAGCGGATAGAAAGCTCGAGAATAATAAAAGTGGAAAAAAGAAAGCGCAGATGCAGCCTTGTTTTTATCTTTGACTGCCAAGTTTACGCGCGCGAATGCGGTGCAATAAAACTTCTCTTTTTTACGAATCCTTCGCTCGAAAGGCGATAGAGAAGCACAGTTCTTCGCTGACGAAACAAAAAAGAAAAAGAGAAAGAGGGAGAAAAAAGATCCCACAAAAGCAGATCATCGTCACTTCACGGCTATTCCGCGATCTTAGTATGTAATTTTTAGCGGAAGTTTGTTGAAAATTGCTAAACGATGATTAGCCATGCTAAGTAATCAATCGATTGATTATAAAATTAGGCTTAGAAATATATTATACAAAACAAACAGTTAAGGAAAAAAGTAATCTCCACTTTTTTATTATTATTATCGCTCGTTTGTGCCGTGACTCGACATGTCAATTAATGCTGAAAATCGATGTCGCGACAAATTTTTCTAACGGCGGGAGATATTTTTCAAGGCGAGTGCGATTTTTCGCTTTTCCCTCTTTTCTGGAGAAAAGAAATCGCAGAAATCGGAGAAATTACTTTCATTATACTCGCGAGTTTCGATGAATTTCGCTTCGACATGTCAAGATGTGTCGACAGATTTTTTAAAGCCAAAGTATGCGTAAATGATGCAAATGACGACGATGAGTCCGGTGACTTATATTATTATATTTTCGTTAAAGATATTATGTTTGTTGTACTATTTTTAATGATATTTGCTTTCTTTTGTAAATGAGCCGATGCATTTATTAGTATAAAATTAAGTTTATATAGTATTCTTATAATATCTCACTGTCGGTATACAATCGCTCGTAATTTCGATAAAATCACAGGCGCTTTCATGAAGTATGCGCAGAAAACATCTTGACATTCGAGAAAATTCGAAGCTTCGATTTATATAAAAACGTGGAGATTGCCCACGTTTTTAATGTTTTCCTGTCTTGTATGATGCAAGATTAAAAACTTAAATGGAAAAAAAAGAGCGATGGACCGACAGAGGAAACTGTCGGGTAAATGAAGGAGATACTGAAAAACACTGTATTGGAAACTTTGAAACATCCATTAACTTGTTATTGAAATATCCAAAGGTTGATACTTAGTTTTTTGTACGTTTCAGAAACGCGCGTTTCGAACACTCGCATATATACGTAAATAGTTGAGGGAGCGAGTGCGAAAGAAAAAGATTATGAGAGAAAGAATGAGAGAGAATGAGTTTTATGATTTTTTCGAGATCAGAGCAAGTGAGGCTTGGTAATGTAAATAGTAATTAACATTAAACATTAAACAAAAACTTATACTACAACAGTTACGAGTTATACGAGAGCGAGGGGATGATAAGGAATTAAAAAAAAAAACGAGTAAGAAAAAAACGAAAAATTAGTCCATCTATTCTGGGCCGGATGGTGCATGTAGACATCTATCTTAAAGTGCTTCTTATTTCAGTGTGTTTAGAAGTAACGCATATGTGATATATTCTATATGACGAGATGTTTTTCTAGGCGAACGGAAGGAAAGTTGTGGAAGAGGATGATGCGATGGTTTTTATTTTCAAAATAATAAACTCACGAGCGCTCTCTTTGGGTGTTTTTTCTTGAGAAAAATTATTTGGATGAAAAACGTTAATTGTGACACGATATGGAACACTAATAGGGAATGGAAAGCAAAAACGTATTTCAAGCTCTCTTGTTTACATGACAGGTTCATTAGAAACCTTTTTACTATTTTCCGCGTAAACTACTACATATTTTTAAATGTAACACTATTTTCTTGCCTAAAGTATGGGTAACATACAATACATTTTTCAAGTATTGAATTAGAGTTTTCAAAGAATGAAAGAAGTATTTGAGAATTGACTTTTTGTTAAAATCTTAAGCAATCCTCATTTTTTAAGCATCTTACTCGAATCAAAATTTTATAACGAATTAGGCAGAATAACATATTTATGAAATTATACATAAATACCAGATTTTATAACTTGTGGTAATTGTATAACAGTTTTGCCATTTATCATAATATTAAAACTGATTTACATACTAACCTTGTAAATAATAATATTGGTAAAACAAAATTTATTTTTATTGATCTTTATTTTTAAAAAGTTCATACAGAAGCAAGAAAACAGAAAATTAATCGTGAAATTCTTTAAATATCTAAATATAGTAAAGTTGTAAAGCTCCTACTTGCACAGTTAAACAGTAGAGCTTGATTCGTTCAACTCATGCACACAAAAAATTAAAACACCACTCAATTACACAAACATCTCTCATACGATTGCGACTTTGCAGTTTTTAAGTCTCAATTGTTACGATGTGCGTTATCGGCTAAACTCGTCCGTGACAACGATTTAAATGTAAACTAAAATAGAGCAAACAAAAAAATATAAATATAAGACTGAAAGAACTATTCGCTGCGGACGAGTCTTGCGTGCATTTTCTTTAAAACGTTATTTTTCAATAGCAGAGTAGCTCGTAAATTTGAAAGAAATAATTTATTCAGAAAATTTCTTTTCTTGACGGACAGTACAAACTTCCCTGATATTAATTGCGTTATAAATTTCGAGACTGCGAGGCTGCGCGGAGAAAAGCTTTTTCTTTTGTTTTAAGTCACTAATGTAGTCAAATCATTGTTTTGTCTGTATGTTAGATTGTAATTTCCGCATTTGTACACGTAAATTATTTTTAAGTTTTATTTCGTTTTAAGTCATTTTTACCATATATATTAACTTAAAAAAATATTATGTATTTGAAAATTCTAGATTTATTATAATTTTCTCTTTTCGCTTATAACAAATGTAATAATGAATTTTTTTTAAATAGGCATTTGTTGTTTTTATTTTGATTTTATCCTCCGCGTAGACGAGCCCCAACAATGCACACTTATTGCGACTTTTATGTCGCACAATTTGTAAAAATGAAAAAAATACAACAAGAGACTGGTAGAATTCAAATGGAGCGAATTTACAGCTCTGTTGATATCACTTGCATTTTCGTTCTTAACACCAATTGTATTTCAATTGTTAAAAATATGAATTGCGAAATTTTTCATTGTATAAAAGAAATCTAATGAGGTAAGAGCAATGTTTTGCAGTAATAACTAGAGCTTCTGTACTGAAGCAAGGCGTTTTTTTCATTCAACACCTTTATTAAAACTGGAAATTAAATTTATTATTAAGATTCTAATAAATCTATATTTTAGTTCCAAATTATTTTATGTCGAAATAGTAGAAAATTTGTAATGTTATTAATCAATATTTTTATGAATTCCAAAATTTAAAAAATAATACAAAAGTCGTCAAATAGTTATTACCAAATGCATTGCTTTTTACTATGCAAAGTCCAATATTGTGAACAAGTCCACCTGAGTCTTTCGATAGAGACTTTATTTCTCAGAGGACATTCTTTGTGTAAAAAGAGAAAATTTTAAAGTCAAGCTGTTAGAATCGTAAGAGTTGATGAGATTTCAAAAAATTCTATTTGTCATTGTCCTGTTGTTTGAGGTTTACGGTATTGGAAAATCGGTGCGTTTAATGATGAAGAATTAGCGAAAGATATAGAGAGAGCGAAAAGACATAAAATACAAAAAAACTAAAAACAAAAGCTGCCATTTTCCCAATAACACAATGTTACAATTTTCTCGCGGTTTTCTCAGAACATTTAAAGGAAACGGTTGACAAATCTTTTTTCAATTCCAGTCCATTGGAATCCTTCCCTTACTTTGTTCTACTTCTGACTTCCCTATCAAAAAGGACACCTTCATAAAAGAGTTGATCGGAAAGGTTTTGTACTTTTCTTTAGACGAGCCAGTGTAAGACAGTCAAAGTGAAAAATTCTGTATATTTTATTTTCTTTTTCTGACATTGAACGAAGGACTCAGGCACGATACCAAAGATGTTATAATTGTATACTTAGAATATCGTTGATCATTGTGATGATTATCGTTATAGAAAAAAGGCGCACAAAAAATAATCACGACAATGCGTTCGTCGGATTTATATCGGTATTAAGCGGAGATGAACAGCTTTCGTCTCTTCAAAACTTACCTTCTGATTTTTTCCAATCGTAAAAGTTTAATTAACAATCAGTTTTTAATTCTGTTCGTATGAGATGAAACATATTTGATTCAAATTGTTTCCTAACTTTAAGAATAGAAAACAAATTTAATGTGTAGCATTTTAATGATGTACATAAATATAAATATGTATAATGAAATTATTGTTTAAGCAAATTTTAAAATGTAGTGTAAATGCGGTAATTGAAAATCGTTTAATTTCATTAAGTGAAGCTGATCATCTCTGGTATACAATAATAAGTATAATGGTGGCCCTTCTTTTGCACAAAATTTTACTAATAATTCTCATTAAAGAAGGAAAAGGAAAACGTACGAAAGAATTTCATTGAAAAAACTCACATTTTACACACTTTATACAGGCACAAGACATTCGCATTGGGGTATTAAAGAGATTGAGAAAAGGAAAGGAACGAAAGGGTTGCGTGCAAAAAGGAAACAGTAAAGCCTCGTATTAAATAAACAAGTTTTTAATTATCGTGTTGATAAAACAAAAATAAACGCAAACACTAGTTTTGAAGGGACACGTGAAGAAAATGGTCACACTTTTTGCGCATGTCGTTGGCGCAAAGCGGCGCGCGAAAAGATTCAACGCAGAAATACTGTCTTTCTTTCCGACTTAATTTATTAATTATATACCGTCAAAGAAAAAGATGCAACGGATTCCATCCAAAAACCACGTTAGTAAAGAAATGAAGAAAATTTTTTCGCGAATCGTTTCGTCTCAACGATTTAAGTCAAGTTATTTGTCTGTACATTTATGAAAATAAAAGAACGAAAAGGAAAAAGGCATGGCCAATTATCGGAATACGAGCGCCAAGTGGATGAGAAAAGGAGAGAAATTGAGAAAACGATTGAGATTTAAAGAAGGGAAAAAGTATCGGCTAAAATTGCTGAATCACGTATGAGTTTTTTGAAGATACGCGAGAGCTTAGTCTTAAGTAGAGAATTAGTACGATATATAGAACGCTTGAAACGTATATAAATATATAAATATAGAAATACATGTACATACACAAACGTGTGGTCATTATTAAATAACGCGCCTGTGTATATGCAAGTATGCATATATATATTATTAATATAATATAATATGAAATAATAATATAATTATAATATTAAAAACTTTTTATAAATATATTTTTCCGTCGGAGTCTAGCCTAGGTAGAGGAAATAAAAAAACCTACACAGTTACGAATATTAATTTATCCAATTCAATTATTATCGATGATCCTAGAAACGTAAGCCATCACTTTAGGCGCATCGCGTAGTTTTTAAATGAAAAAAAGTGAGAGGAAAAGCGAGATGGATGATTTAGAACGACGATAACGAAAAAAGTCAGGCGGGGAGGACAAAATGAGGAGGATAAGCGCCAGAGAAACTTTAATGAGTTTATATTATACACACATTCTAGAACTGTACCTTTCGAAAAGCGAGGAGTTGAAGATGAAAAAAAATGCGAGGCGAAGTCATCCTTTTGCGAGAATCGGCGCGCGTTCGTTTTTCAAAAAAAAAAAAAAAAAAAAAAGAATCTTGCTCGCTTGCCGATTAATCGGTCGATAGACTCGTCAATCGATCCTACTAATTACACTTACGTCTTGAGAGGTATGAAAAACCCAACTATCAATCGATTTTCACAATTACTATTTGCTTCGTACATCCGATATCGGACAATCGATCAAAGATTTCCAGGTACACTACTACATTTTGATCGACTATAATCGTCCGCATTAATCGTCGGCGCACGAATACAGTCCTAATATTTTTGCAGGTAACGAGCCGATCGACGTTTTTTCTCTTTTACTAAACCGATCGCGAGGCGCTGTGCATATTACGAACGCGCCCTCTTTCTCGCTGAGAGGATCCGCAAAAAGGCGACTCCGCCTCGCGCCTGTATAGAGAAGAAAAAAAAATTAATGAAATAATACGTTTTACCTGCTAGAGATTTCAGCGTGCGAAGCGATAGAGAGAGAGAGAGAGAGAGAGATGCGATGATCGAGTGAATTAGCGTGCGATTGAACGAGTGTGAATCGATTTAAAAAAAAGTGAATTAAGCGTTGAAAAGTTTTTTGATCGAGGGCCGACGACTATCACAACGTCGCGGCTCCCCATGTTGTAAAAATAGCTATATTACTTATAAACGATAATACTATTGATAAAAAAAGAAAGGAGAAAAAGAGCAGGCGGCAGAAACCTATTTAAAGCGAGCGGGGGCGAAAAACCGAGAGAGAGAGAGTTTGAGAGAGAGAGGGAGGAGATCGCCGGTGCAAAAGATAGCCTTTTGCTCGGGCGTCGCTCCGCGCGACGGGGAGAGAGAATGGATTTTTAAAGGGATAAATAAAAAAAAGTACTATAGCATTTATCAATGATAAAAATAATGAGAATGTAACGTGTATTTTGCTTCTTCCTAATACAGTGCCGTTTACGCTATTTTTTACCGTAACTAAACAAAACGAAAAAAAAAAAAAAACACTAGATTCGGCTGAGCTGGTCCCAGCAGCATGCGTTAACGATGTTGGGGGAGGCAGGCCGCGTATTAAACTTTTAAAGGATAAAAATAAGGGAACGGAGAACGGTGGGAGACGATGAACACGAGTATAAAAAAAAAAAAAAGAAAAACAAACGATTATTCCAAAAATGCGACTCTGGACTCTAAGTAGAAAATGTTTCTCTTGCGTTGACGGTTCCTCCATACATAACTTCTTTCTGCGCTCGCAATTTCGCGACGCGTCGATCACGATAGTAGTGAGAGATCCGCATATTTTCCAGTGCAGCCGTCTGTTCTTCGACGCTCGCGAGGTTGCGCGCCCGAACCCTTTATACACACTTTTCACCCCCTTTGCGTTCTCGTTTCGACGCTTCCGGTCGTCGCTTATTTGTCGTCGAAACGTTGCGAGCTCGATGGCGCGTAGCTTCTTTCCACCGTTTTTGCTTTCGTACTTTATACGGTCCAGCAGAATTCGAGGCAAAGCCCTGTTCCGTCGAGTTTAAACCGTTAAAACACGTGAACTGTTACTTCGCCAAAAGGACATAACTAAAGAGTGAGCAGGATAACCGAGGCGGAAAAGACCAGAGTTGCAATTGCGGAGCCTTCCCTCTGAGTTTCCTGAAGTGAATGCGAGACTTCTGGCGAGTGAAAATTGTGCCAGTTGAATTTTGACCGGTAGTTTTATCCTCTGCATTGGGAGGTTATTGTTCAATTTTAGCGCAGGAATGAAAACTGTTTTTGTAAGAAAGGACGCTTGATTTTTGATTATACGGCATGACTTTTACTCTCTGAAGGAGAAATTCACTTTTGTAAATTTAGAGTTCGACTCAGATTTTCAGCGTGGAATCGTGCCGAGAATTTATACGTACATAATATGCTTTTCTACGACCTTATTGTATCGTATCATCATCTCTTTTCTTTCTTTTTTTGAAAAATATGCTCAAAGTCTGAGAAAACTGCAAAAGATACAAGTATAAAGGCAACAGGCGACTCAGTGATTAGATTATTACAGTGATGCGATAACGTAACTAAATTTTTAAAGCACAAATTTTTTAAATCTTTAGTAGACTTGGACAAATTACCGTTTAAAATTTCAACATAAATTAATGAATAAATTAATTCTTTGAAAACGTACATTAAAATACTTTAAGGATTAGGAATTCCGTGTATTTCGTGAATTTACGTATATTTTCGTTGCCTTTCAACAAATCGAAAGCACATTTCAGTCGAAGCTTTCTCGCTGAAACGTCGGTAAAGTTTTTGATTAAATTAGTTTTTGACTAATGGCAAGAGCTGAATTTAATCAAAGGGAAATAGTTAAAAAGATTTTTAAATTGCTAAGAAACTTTTATAAATGCAAGGAAATAAAATTTCAGTTTTTATTGAAGAATTTTAAGGAAAGAAAATCAATTGTTTTAACAAGATACTAGTTGCCAAAATCAGATTAATTAGTTTTACAGTGTATTTTATAAATACAAATATTGGACGGTTTCAGATTAAGACACCGTCCAATAATTATAGATATAATAAAAGAGAAAATATAACACTGTAATAAATTTAAACAGATGAGTCACTAAAATGTTTTGATTTTGAAAAATGAAAAATTCAATTAAAAACAAAACTAAAAATTTAAAACCAAAACGCGTAAATTCTTATTTCAGGATAAAGAAATGATAAAGACCGATGTAGTGTATAAATAGAAAGATGACTTGAGCATATATTTTGTACTATTTATTTAAATAAAAAAGAAAGAAAGAAACAAAAGGCAAAGGACACGTCGTTTATGATCCTCACGATTGAAATGATTGAACGAGAGAGATAGAGAGAGTGAGATAAGAAAAAGAAAAAAAGTATAATTACCGATGCATTATGCAATTATTACATTTAGTATCATTAGAAAGCGAGGCTGCTACCATATTAATGAATTAAGTACAATATATAATATGAATTCATTAGACTTTATAATATAAATATATAAATATTACTAAACACGCTCTTTGTATCGTTGCGTTGCGTTCGATCGACTCGCGTTCATTTTCCTTGTAATAACACAATAATAAATGAAAAAGACGTGAATATAATGAGATAATGCGCGCCTGATTTTTTGAGGATAAATAAGTAAGTAAACGAAGAAAAAGAAGAAACAAAAAAAAAATTAGGACGAAGTAGAAGATGAAGTAAAAATGAATAATGGAGACTGGACAGCTAAGACATCACGTGTTTTACGATCGCCTCTGACTCAAGATTATATTCTCTTTCACGAAGCTATATTTATTGTTCGACCCTTCTTTCTTATTCTTGCGTTGTTTTTTGAAAATAAGAAGAAAAAAAAACAATCTTTATATGCATTTGACGAGATCGCGTTATCGTTTGTATATCGTAATAGATATAGATTGTACCATGAAATTATAAGTAAAAATACATTTGATTAGGTAATAAAATATAAAATGAAAAAAATTTAGCTTTGTTCTTATTTCAGTATACCATTTCAGACCCGCATTTGCTTTAAATTTATTTTAAAATGTTTCTTTTCCATTTTTGTAGTCTTTGATTTTGTAAAGTTACAAAGAATATTGTTATCTTTTAAAACTAAATTTCAATTGTAAAATGATATTTTCTTAATATTTATTCAGTTTCTTAAACTTTTTGTTATTTCGAATGCAATAACTAAATAAAATATTTAAGAAGACAGTTTATTTCATAATTTATTTATTCTATTCTAAGTCAACCTTTATGTTTCTATCGAACAAAGTGCCTGGCTCGAAAAATAATTGAACTCCGTAAATCAATGAGCAAGAATCTTTGTGATTCGCAGCGGGGCCTCGACGTTTCATACCTAATTCTCCTTTTCTGCCGATCGGAGGTCAATCTTTCCGAAGAGTGAAAGGAGCGGGAGAAAAAAAAAAGGTATCAAGTCGAATAAAGTCGCCTGCCTTGCCCTTAGGCAACATCGGCTCAGGTGAGTTAATTCTCCGCCGACAGGAAGAGAGCACGGGCTTAAAATTTGAACTTGATTCGCGCCTTATGCTAATGCTTCCGTAATAGTGATCGATCGGCACCTTGCTGATTATCATCAATTATAAAGTTTCATTGTTGCACGTATTAGGCATGCAACGTTGCTTGATCGATGTGTAGTGCTGTTTTAATCTGAGAGTTGCTGCAAAGAGCTGTGAGATTATCTGGGAATTTTAATAATGTAAAAAGGATCTTTTTTTACAATAGTCGACAAAAAATGAGTTACACGTACAGCTTTTATTTAAATATTTTAAGAGTAATTTGCTTAAGAGTCAATATTTATAAATCTATTTTTTTTTAAAATTAGAGCATAGCTATTTTTAAAAAACATTAGAGCAAGAGGACAATTAAATGACTAAAATATTTTCAGACTCAATGAGCGACGATATTAACTATATTTTACACACATTCTATAAACAGAAAGAACTATCGCAATTAACGAACTACTAAATTCAATAAACAGGTTAGATATAATTTCATGTCTTGCCAACCGCGGCTGTTACTACTAACCGCATATTTTTTAAACTTACATTTAAACGTCAGGAAATAATTTATTTAAAACAACAACACTCTCTTAAAAACTTTGACCAACCGGTTCTCGTCCGAGAAATTGCTCTCAAAACTATTCTCACCGTCCCGAAGGGGGATGGAAGATAATAGCATCGCCTCGCGAGTGATTCACTCTCACAGGAGCCTGGCGGCGAGCGGCGGAAAAAAAGGCACGAAAACAGTCGGCACGCGCTTGCCCTTGACTCAGATTTCAGGAGGCAAAGGCGACCGAGTCTCTTTCTCTCTCTCTCTCTTCGTCGGGAGACCTTAAAGCGCGCCTATGGTGTCGACTCGCGGAAAGCGAGAGAGAGAGAGAGGACGAAAAAAATGCCGGCTTCCTGTGTCTATATAAGAGACCGGCGAACGCGGAACTCGCGACCAGTTACGTGCGAGATACCAACGCCTTTGACGCGCTTTCTTGCTCCCTCGGCGGTGGGCGAGCCTTGATTCGTTCGCGGAGTAAATTTGTGCGCGAAGCTTCGTCGGGAGTGATTGCTGAAGAAGCTGAAGATCGGAGGCCTGTCATTTTTGTAACAGTCGGTTTTTTGGTCGCAGGCTTCGAGCACCGAGTGAAAGTCTAAGGGTATGCATATGGCGTGTTTGACTTTTTGAGTTTTAAGCTGCTTTGTAGGAGTAGGCGTGGCGTCTGGAAAAGAGGAAAATTATTTTAAGTGCAGATTGAGTTTGCTTTTGCGAAATTAAGATTCGGTTTATCGGAAAAGTTGCTTTTAAAATTTCATTATCTAGTTTTCTTCAGAAGCATATCCTTGTATCACATACAGCTTCGTATATAGTATAAAACGAAGTAGTCACTTGAATTAACTCCCGATCTTGGACGTCGACTAAATTAGTCACTCAACTAGAAATATAATGCTGCAAGTAAATCGAGAAACAATTAATTAATTCACTGTTTTCTGCGTCAAAGACAATTTTATTCCTCAAATCGCATTTGTAATATCATAGGCCTCTTTATTGCGTTGCTGAAATCGTTTAACATTACCAAATCCAATCCTGCCCTCGCACACTTGACCTCGGCAAAAAAAGCCGCGACTTGGAAACAAGAGCAACAAGCCCGTAAAAGCAGTTCCCTCGTAAAAATTTACAAAATCCAAAAAATCCGGGTTCATTATCTCGCCTCGGCAGCCTTACCGCTTAATTAAAAAAAAAAAAAAAAGTGAGGCAAACACGCTCGATCCCCTTGAAGCGAGCAGCGTCTAGACAATGAGAGTAAAGAGCGGCAATTGCATCATCGAGATCAGTGTCAGAGCAAATTACGAAAATTACGCGGACTCGCTCCTTACCGCGTATATACATGTACGCAGCAAGAGACTTTCGAACGTCCCGGGAGGAAGCGCAATGCCGCCAGTCGCCCCGGGCTGCCTCGCCGGAGCCGTTCACCTTTCTCAAGGCGCTGCCAGCAGAAACGCGCGCAGAACGGACTTGCATTTCCGAGTCGAGAGCGCGCTTTTTGCGGAAATTTTCGCGCCGCTTTCGAGAGGGCAGAGGAGTTAAGGTCGCGCGGAATTCGTGAGATGAAAGTTTTTCTGGGAACGTAGCTTTTGCTCTTTGGCTTCTTGGAGTTTTTGCTTTGAGAAAGTGAGGCAGAGTTGAGGAAGATATTTGGGAATTTAGCTTTTAATGACTTTGTATTGCATTTTCTTCGTAATTGTAAGCTTATGAGGCTCGGAATCAACATTCGACAGACATGTCGTACTTTGTGAATTTTGTTTGGCAAATTGGTGAAATGATTTGACGAGCGAGACAAAAATACAAGATTCCCCCCTTTTCTTGATTTATATATACATGTATTAAATACTTCGATACTACTGTTTTAAATTTAATTAAAAACTAAAGTTTCGTAAGAGCGATATTTCATGCAGAAATTAATAAAAACTTATAAAGCCATAAATGTAGATGAGAAATTTACATATTTCTCACCTTTGGATTTCTTAATGTATCACAGTTTCGCAAGTACTATAAAAGTAATAATAAAAGACTGATTACTTAAAGCTCAGAATGTTTCACAAACAAATACTTCATACATTCGAAGTGAAACCTGCATCTATTTGAATTATTTCGAAAATCAAGTATTTCTCTTCAGCACGTTTCGTCTCCGTGACTGTATTTCCAGCATTTAAAGAGCGATACTCTGGCACCTGGATTTTAATGAGCTTCAAACTAGCAAATTAAATTTATTTGAAAAAATTAGAAATTCAGATCTGCCATTAATTATGGCAAATGCATAAACAACTTTTCCAATTTAACCGATGAAATTCTCCACGAGCAGCGATTATATCCCCTTGCACTTCAGCCTCACTCTACATTCCAGAGCCCGGCGGAACGCGCATCCTCTCGAGCGAGGCCCTCAGTCAAGATGATGCTCCGAGCGCTCGCCTTCCTGGCGCTGATCTGCGCGTGCGCGGCTGCCCCGCAGTTCATCATCAGCAACGCTCCGCCGCAGCCTCACCCGGCGGTCCTGGCGAACGACGCTCAGGAGGCGCTGCTGCCCGACCACCTCAGGAACGACTTCTACAAGAATCCGTACATCGTCGCCGCGCTCGCCCAGCCATCCTGGTTCGGGTACAAGGAGGCTCAGGTAATTTCGTCTCCTGCTCCGGGGATCGGTCCGAGGTTTTAGAATGCTTGACTGGTGGTTAATGATAAAACGTAGAAGTTGATGCGTTGAAAAGTTAGATTCTTAATATGGTTTTCGATAGTTTAAATCGAAAGCTGAGCATTTTTTAACATAGAAGGATCGAGCCATTTTCCAGAGTACTTAAGTTTTTTTTTAGAAATCGAAAGAGTTTTTCGAGGTGAAAATGAAAAATTACGCGGGTAGCAACATTTAAAAATGTATTTATCGGTGTATCTGTTATAGCTATTCATGTTTATTGCAGGTGACTAACCGCGAGTCCGACAAGATTCCGAGGGAAAAGGTTTTCCACATTCTCCACAACGCTGGATTCGTAAGATAGACGTAATTGCCAGCGCGACGTGTTTAATACGCCTACTTCTTCTCTCTCTTATTTTAATAGATCAAAGGCCAACGGGAATCGAGTGTAAATGTCCTGCACATTCTCCGACGACGTAAAGCTTATTTATTTATTTTCATAAATTTCTATCCTTTTATAATGTAAACGAGAGAATACAACACTTGAGAAGTGAGTGATTACAAAGGCATTGTGTGAATCTATTGTGTTAATTTTGTAATATTTGTAATTTAGTCTTTGTGTGAAGTATATCTGCGGTTAATGTACGCGAAAACACTAAAAAATCCAACCACTGTGTAGTATTGCGCGTTAATTAAACATAGTGTTTGCTATTTTTAAGCATTAATCCGTTTTTTAAGCCAGAGAAAATGTAATCAAATTTTATTTGTTAACAATAATGTAAGTATTTATTATAAAAAACAAACATTTTAAACTTTACATATATAAAGATGTACATACCACGTATTAATAAAATACGCATTTATTAACATTATTTATCCCTCAAATTCACCAAAATCTATAATACTATCACCCAAAAACATCGCTAACTTTCGGCTCCCTCCGCGAAAGAATTCTGCTGTACAACCAAAAAAAATCCCCACTTGAAATATGCAATCTCCCGATCTTCAACTCGCGCGACTTAGCAAAAAATTTTCCGAGGTCGAGCCCCCCGTCGACTCCCTGGAAAACCGTCGCTTTCACCGCGCCCGATCGGCATATCGCGCCGAATCAATTCCGTTGAAGATCGAGTCATCGGCGAGGATCGAAGAGTCTCGCGGCTTGCGAAACGGTCGCGCGCGCCATTGTTCGTTGCGCGCGTAATATTCGCCCTGACGTCAGCCACGCACGCCGCGCGTATAATGAGCGGACGCGAGCTTGGCTGCGGAGTGAAAGTGTCAAGTGATACCGCGATCCGCGAGCGCTTTTCTCGCGGTTCTCTTTTTTTTTTTTTTAGCAAAAGCTGCGGCGTAGGATTTCGAATGGGTTTCAATTGCGGAGGTGAATGAGTAGGCGCTGGAAATAATTGGAGGAGCAGGATGCGGTGGTGGTGAAAAAAAAAAACGTTTAGCTGCTTAGTTGAGCGGGTTTATTATGTGGAAGTAATTGTTGCGAATGACTTCCTGTGTTGTGATTTTAATTAATTTTCAAGTATATAAATACGTAAGTCGTCATAAAGTTTGCATTCTATAATTTAGGTAAATTGTATGAAAGTATCTTTTAATTTATGTAAGTATAATGTAATGGAGTCGTAGCGGCAAAAGTATTAAAAATGTGACTATATAAAAATATTTTATTACGACTCAATTATCTAAGTGACTTAACTTCTTTTATTTATTTTGAAATTTCGAGCATTTTTCAAACGTGTTCCTTACGCGGATGTAGAAAAGTGAGAAACTTATACTTATATTTTAATTTTAAGGTCTTTTTGCAATTGCCTCACGCACCAGTCATTCATTATCCTTTCTTAGTGAGATCAAGTTTTCAATTGCATCGGCGAGGTAACGTTACAGCTTGAGCGAATATTAAAATGTTAATAAGTTGCGGTTACGCGTATGATTTGATTTCAAAATTTAGTTAATATTTTTCTGCTCCTGCTGAATCTTATACTTGTCCTTTCCACAGTAACTTCGCTAATTAATCGCATCAACAAGTTTCTTTAATATCCTATTGTAACAACTCTTGAATACAGGTATTCACGGTGAAAGGTAAGTATGCAGAGTTTAAGAGCTTAATAAGTTCAATTATGCGACGCTGTGCAGATCGTAAACCCTTTTAAGATACCGAGAGCGCAACGTTTTTATGTCTCTATCTATACTTTCTTCCTTAATCCTGAAGTAAACTGTGATTAATAAATCAAATTTTAAACCCCAAATGCAGTTCATTATAAATGTCAATCATTCCCGAAACATCCCATCCCGAATTCAGCGCATCCCTCGCACCTCCCAAAAATCCGGCTAAAGATTCGCCTCGGATAATTGCGGTTGACCCGGCTCGCGTTCCTATACGCGCGTATAGTTCGCCGAGTTGCTTTCTAAATCAGCGCGATTTAATCTGGAACGCATCTTGCCCAACTGCGGCGATCGCAGAGTGCGCGCGGCTGCTCTCGTTTTTGCACCCATGAGAGACGCGGCAGACGGTGAGAGAGAGAGAGAGAGAGAGAGAGAGAGAGAGAGAGGGGCTTCGGGGCAGCTCTGAACTTTCGATCTCGCCGCGCGCGCCGCGAGGATATGCGATTCAAGAGCGTTTGTGGATAGCCGCGCGCGGAAATGAACGGAAGAGTTTATGTAATTGCGAGGGGAATGATTTTGCGCGCGGGGGCCGCTTTACGGCGGCGACTTTTTAATAATACGCGGCTTTCGCAAAGGCAGAGGCCGCCCGAGTGGGCTACTTTGCCTGATTTTCGTGAAGGCGAGGTTTATCGACGCTTTTGTTGCTTTATTGTTCTGCGCGTGACGTGGAGAGCCGGTTTTTTTTTGGTCAGGGATTGCGACGTGTGTTTGGATCGGAAAGGTAGACTTTTTTTCAGAGTTGGTAAACAAGAGCTCGCGTATTTTTAACGATCGTGTTTCGAAAGGTTTGACTTTTTGATGATTTTTTGCTTTATTATTTACGCTGCATATCTCGAAGTGTTTTGTGTAATTTTAATTTTAATGCTCGATCGAAAGGAAAGCGCGACGAAATAATAATGAAGAGCGGTTCATTTTGCATTAACCCGGTATTACGTCAATGAAAAAGGAAATAAGAAATTCTAATCGAGTGAAATGTTTCTTACCGAGAAGTAGATGATGCCGTGATATTACGTCTGCTGCTCTAATATTCATGCAATCTAAGCGATTAAATGACTTTTGCGGCGTGCTATGCACGTATGACTATTGCCCTTTTTTAGATTGCGCTTTACTCAGAGCTCAAGATGTAGTACAATTCAAATTTGATTTTTCGACGTAAAGAAAAGTCTTTCTGTACAAATGACTTTGTTCAATATCTTACAGCATCACAGAATCCGGTGTTCTCGAAATTTACCAATGTTCTTATAAATTTTTATACCATAAGTTTATTACATTTTGCAAGCATTATTCTGCAAGCATCTGCTACCATTGCAAAATATTGCTGCAGTTTTACTATGAGGAGCTTAGTAAAATTACACCTTTCTAGTCCTCGCCAATTAAAATCACCTTCCTTTTTTCAATAAACATTTCCACCGCAACGTAAGCAATGGAAACGAGACCTAAAAAATTGCCCCTCGCAATTTTTCAAATTCGAAAATATAATAAATCTTTCCCCGAGCGGCCGCAATTACGCAGCGAGAACAATTTGCTCAAAACAGCCGACCTCGTTCGGCAACAATCTCAGGAGAGAGAGAGAGAGCACTAAAAGCCAAAGGCCTTTTTTTCCAAGCGGCAAAGCGCAGTTTACCGGCAATTCTGCTCTCCTAGAAGACCGCTCGAAATCAATAACCCGAGAGAGCGAGAGCAATCGTGGCTCATTAGCCGCTAAAGAACCGTCCGGCCAGAAAAATAGCCAATTACTTAGCACATAATAAAGAGCCGGATAGCCGCGCGTTATCTAATCGTCGGCTCTCGGCGCGCCGCGATCCTCATCCGCGCGGGGCTTCGGCGCTCCGCGAGGCTCTCCTAATCGCCGCGGCGACGAAAGGAAGCTGTGCAGCGGCGTCGCGCGGTCTCTCTCTCTCTCTCTCTCTCTCTCGAGCTCGTTAGGAGAGGTGCACACCGTGTGCTCGCATCCTGCCCGAGCGGGAGACGCACACGTGGGGATGATCCATATAAGTAGCGCCAGCCGGTCTTGCAGGACTGCAGATTCCTCCTGCACGTTGCCTCACGCGCGAGTTGCCTTCTCGTACGAGTCCGAGAGCGCAGGAGGCCGCACAGGCCGTCGTTTCGAAGCGCCGCGCGCCAAAGTGACATGCGTTTGTGCCGTTGGCCTTTCGGATTCTAAGCCGGTACTGGATTATAAGCTTGATGCATGAAGGATTTGCAAAGGAAGATTTGTGACTGTCCTTTGCTTATCGGGGCGTTCGTGTAACGGGAGCGGTAGGCGACGGATGTTTTTGTCAGTGGTTTTTCGAGTGTTAGGTTGTTTGGAGACTGATAAATTACCCTAGGTTTTGTACGAAAGCTTATCAATTTCACTTTGCGCCATGCCTGATTTTATGCTTCGAGCTGCAGCGTGGTAAACAATAAAGGTTGTACTCTAAAATTATTTTCTAATATAACAATTATTTTAAGCATAATTAAGTTATTTTTTTTTTAATTCTTTAATAAATTAGTTGATATAAATCAATGTTTTATTAGTAATTATTTAAGAAAAGTTAAACATAAGTTCAAACTGTTCTCTTCAGAGAAGGTTTACATAAGGTCGATGACTCTCGTTAAGTAATGTAAACACATGTTTCAGGTTTGGCATATGACAAATTGTACTTTTTTATATCTTTTTAATGAACGGTTATAAAGAAGGAACTAATAAAACATAGAAAATGATAATATCTTTTGTAGAAAGTATTCGCGTATAAAAAGCACAATCCCACGCTGATAAACCAAAAATTAAAATCGACGAACACGAGTCTTTGTGCATAACATAATTTACGGAAAAGATAAACATTCTTTATTTACGGCCAATAATCCATCTTTTTCCATTCGTTACTTTTACTTTTACTTTGTTCGTTTTCAAACTTTCTACAAAATATTCTAATGTGAAAGTAATTTTGCAACGGCGCACGCAGGAACCTTGCTTAGAAATAGAAGACAGTGATTTAAATTTAGCTAATAAATTATTTGACGCGTAGAGCAGAATTGATACTTCCTTGCAAGCCTTTAATTTCAGCGATTTCAGCGAACCGAAAGAAAGTCCCATACGTTCCAAGCATCTTTGCTCGAGTCGATATAGTCTCTCCCCGCGGACTTCCTCGTCGGAAAAGAGCACGAGTTTTATCTTAGGCAGCATCTCGCGCCGCGATTCGCCCGCGGCATTCTAGTCTCGCACTTTCCGAAGAGTGTCAGGCCTCCGCGAGAGGTTAAGCAGCGCTTCCGAGAGGCGAAAGGCGGATGAGGCAGCCTCTTCCACCTCCCGCTGCTCTCCTCGGCCGAGACGATCGCCGGAAGATACGGGTAACCGCGCGCGAGTAGAGTACGCGATACACATCGGAATACGTTTATGCAACCACTCGCTCGCGTTTTCTCTCTCTCTCTCTCTCGCAGCGGCGAAACGAGCGAACGTTACGAGCGCCGCGCGCGATCCGCTTAAATCGCGAGTTGCGTCAGGCCCCGCGCGAGGATGATTTTGAGAGAGGCGACGACGGCACGTGCGAGGTATATATATCGACGCGCGAGGAGAGAAGCGATATACCGACTCTGCCCGGGGTTGAAAAATATCGCCGGAGGATTCGGGCCCCGAGTCTGAGGAAACGAGTTGCGAAATTTCCCGGATTTATGGGCCAGAGTGATTGAGGAGGAAAATGAGAGCGCTCCGTGGCACGTTTGTACGATTCTTCGAGTCGACAGAATTTAAAGGATTTTGAAACGGGGCTTGAGGTAATCGGTTGATGGACAGGCCTGTATAATGTATAAATCGAAGCGCGAGTTACATTCGGATATATTCAAATATTAGGTGTTGCAACGAAAGATTATTAAACATTCGTTCGTTTGCAAAAGAATACTTGTTGATCACGAGGAGATGTGTAGAAAACGTGCGGGAAGAAATGCCTCTGAGGTATGAATGGAAAATATATTAGGAAAGAAAATGTTTTTTTTGATTTCGATCTTAAGTACGGGGTGTAAAATTCTTTATCAATCGGTCGAAGTCAAGGATGCGTAAGAAAGAAAGGTTTTGTAACACTTTTGTTTTCAAATCATACCGTTTCAAACTAACAATCCTGCCCTCAAAACAAACCAAAGAAAGTAATGAATTCTCCTCTTGAAAAAGTTCCCTTTATCGTGATAACGGACAAAATTACAGCTATATTAAACAGTTATCGCCTCAAAAAAGCGTTGTATAAAAAACCACATTACAATAAATGCCCCGCATTAACACGTTGATGTCTTCAGCAGCGCACCAAGGACGACTGACAGATGGCGTCGAGACTCTTCATCGCAGCACTTATCGCCACGTCGATCGCGTGCATCTTCGCCGAGCCGGTAAGTCGAATGATTTCCTGGCGCGCGACTCGCGCGCCTCGACAGGCCGTCGTTTGTATAACGCCGCGACGCGTCAAATTCCCATATAGCTCCGAGGCGCGCGCGGCCAAGTCGAATTGCCTTTGCGATCCCCGTCATAATGCCGATTGCCCCGATGGTGGAATCCAAGCGATTGCGCAGCAGGTGGAATTGGAATTTCGCGCGCGGAGAGTCATTAGGCCGCTCTTTGATTGAGCGCCTGCCGAGGAATCCAAGGGGAATTTTTCTTATGAGCGCGAGAGTTAGTTGATCGGAGATAGATTGGGAATGTTAATTTGTGGTTGTTCGTGTGTTTATGAGTGGAGTAATTAAATTATAAATCATTAAGTAAACCTTCTTGCTTTATAAAACTTTGAAGGTAAGTATCTAAACATTTATCACCAGCAGAGTATATGCAATTTACTACACAGATACGAGGTCAATCTTATCTTGATAAAAACTTCAAATCCACTAATTTTTTACTCCACTTTCGCGGGTACTGGAAAAAAAAAACCTCGATACTTGGATTATGACACGAAGCATTGAAAAGCAGAGTACATCCTCGGCTCGGGAAAACGAAACCGCTCGTGTCTTCTGTGGCGCTCGGCGGCATCAATCAGCCGGGAAAGTTCAGCGGCTCCTCTCGAGCTTATAGAATCCAGGCTGCATGATTTACCGCTCGATCGTCGGGGACGACGCTCTCGATATATTTCATTGCATAAGCCGCGGCGGCGGCGGCGGCGGCGGCGGCGCGTCCGAGCTCCTCATGCATTTATACGGACGATACACGTTTCGCTCTCCGGCCTTTTCCCCCTCGTATCCGAGCGGACTCCGCGCGCCAAGATACTGTACGTGACGCAATGTATTTGCTCAAATCTGGAACATACATCGAAGCGGCTTTCGCCTCCGCGAGCCGAGAGGTGCGTAAGAGTGAGTGGACTCTTCCTTCGCCGAGTCGGTGGATCTGCGGCCGAGCCGAATGCAATGCGGTCGAAATGGTTATGGACGGCGACGCGGGGATTGTGTTGCGCTTTTTTCGATTCACCGGGGATCGATTGGGTCGGACGTGTTTCTGGAGGTTCGAGAGTGGAGGGAATTTTCTTTTATAGACACTCGGCGGCCATCGGAAGATTGATCGCCTGGTGTATATAATTGCGAAATTATCTTTTAGTTCTTCATCTGTCGCGCGAAAAATCGTTTATTGTCGTTTGTAATTTTAGCTCTTTTATTTATGATAGAGTTCCGTTTCGTTAACTTTGGTTTCTAAGATAAAATTACTGTTATTTTAAATTTCCAAAAATTCGAGTATTCAATGTACGGACGAAAAAAATAAATCCACGCGAAGAGTAAAGACTCCTTTCAAAATTGCACGTTCCTGACCACTTCCCCGCAATTTCGCCAATTCCGGCACGTTCGCCTAGCAGCATCAACTAGAAAGTTCAGCGCCCACTCGGCCTCCACTCTTTCGCACGACTGACTATATATCCTCCTAATATATGATTGCAGCCGGTGCAGATCGACGAGCGACACCTCCAGCAGCCGGATCAGCCGGCCGGACACGGCTGGCAGGACTCGGTTCCCGGGCTGCCCGGCAGGGATTACCCGAACCTGACCAGCATCCCCGAGACGTCCTTCACCTGCGCCGGAAAAACGCCCGGCGGTTACTACGCCGACGTCGAGACGAGATGCCAGGTGAGCGGCCAAGTCGTGCGAGGCGGGGTTTTTTTCGTTTTCGGAATTAGCGGAAGAGCTATAGGCGTTGAAAATTTTCAGAAGAATTTTAAATTCGTTCGCTTTAAAATCTTTTTTTTTTAATAAATGTATTTTAGAATTAATTTATAATATACATTCTGAATTTCACAAAATTTTTGATTTCAAAATGTTTTTAAATCGATTATATAAATTGTTATTTAATAATAATTTTTTGTTGAGCAATTTTTAATAATAAATCGACACTAAATGGATTCCGTTAAACGAAGAGTGCCTTATAAAGGTAAATAAGAAAAGATAAAGTAAATAGGAAGATATCTCGAAGGTTTAAGTAGATACGTATCGGTACGGCAAGGCAAGTCTTATTACTCGGCGTTTATCTACCTGCACGTACCGTATACATATTATCACTAACTTGCTGCTCTCGACTTTCTCCGTGCCCGGAGGGGCTGAATTTCTTCCATATCAAGAATTTTTCTGCTATTTACATTTGGCAAGCCCAGCCTGGCCTTTAATTAAAAATTTCAAACATCCATGAGCTTTCTCCTTTCGTTATGTTTAATGTTCAATTACCATCGTACATCTCAAAAGAAACGTGTTCCACGTTATTATCTGTTACGTATAGCTTTTACTTGCTCATTGTCAAGGATTAAAGTGGCTGCAAAATGAAAATGTAAAAATTTCGCTAATTATGATCTACTTGAAGGAGGAGAGATAAAGTGACTTTATTGTAAAAACGGACTGAACGTATTATTCTGTTTTCTTAGTTGTAAGTATTAATAAAAAATGAATAATTTAAAAGAGTATTTTTTAGAAAAACGATTTAAGCATTGAAAGATGCATTAAATGTTTTATTCCAATTGTTTGCGATACAAAAATTAAAACATCTCGAATTATTTGGATATTAAATAACGTGCTATTTGACTGCAAAAAAATATTAAATGTTGAAAATAAATTATTAACTTTCGATCATAAAACTGCGTAATCCTATTAAATTTTATCTGAATCATAATATAATACCTTAAAATGCATCATTAATCAAGAGTAATATTATAATTCTTACATAACAACTTCATTACTCAATCTACTTCTCGCCAAGTTTACAGTATACCAAAAACCAACCAGATCTCTTAAAAAAAAAAACGAATAAACAATCTCTCCCGCAGGTGTTCCACGTGTGCAGCACGCAGGGCTCGAAGAGCTCCTTCCTGTGCCCGAGCGGCAGCGTGTTCAACCAGCGACACTTCGTGTGCGACTGGTGGTACGACTTCGAGTGCGAGCAGGCGGTCGAGCTGTACTCGCTGAACGACGGCCTCGACGACCCTGAATCGGATCGGCCGGCGGCCGATCCTCCCCTGCAGTTCAACAGCCTCGCCGGCGGCGGCGGCGATCTGTCCCTCGCCAGTTCCGGCTATCCCAACAACATTCGCGACGAGGCCAACCTGATTTACGAGGACTACGCTTCGGTCAGGCCGTAGGTGTTGAGGCTTTTTTTTTCTTTTCTGGGTTTCGGTGGCTGGCTTATTTTTTTTTTATTATGCAATATGTTATTGGAGTATTCAAGTTTCTGACGGAAATTAAGATTATTAATTTTTACAATTAATGTAGGGATTGACATGTAACTCTTATTTATAAAGATAATAAAATAATTGGGCAAATACTGTTAAATGATATTTAATAATCACCTGTAAATAAGGCATTCAATATTAAAGAAGTATTTCGAGGGTATAAACTGGATTAAAGTGATTTACATTATTATAAAGCCGTAAATAAGTCAAAAATATAATATTGAACAATTAAAGTAATTGGCAGAATTGGAACAATTATTATTTTATATCTGAATTTAATAATAAAGATAAACATTTTTAAGACGTAATTTAAAATTCTCCAACGATTTTAATTAATAGCTGTAATTTTGCATTTTATTAGCCAAGTAAAGTAATTCTCCAAACGATTTATTGTTAGTCACATTTTTCCTACAGTGTAATCGCAGTCATCTATAACAACTAGCCGAGAATTATGAATGCAAAATAACCATTAAACCATTTGAAAATCATAAGTAAACTGAAAACTATCGTTCTCTCAATCTTCACTAACGATGCCTGATCAAATTCGATACGCACTCGTCTGCATTACTTGTAAAGTTTCACATGCTGTAAGTCAAACACCAGCCTTATCTACCAGCTTTCTCCTTTCCCAGCCGTTCAAGCTCCCTCAGCGAATTTGTCCATCACAATAAGCTCCACCTTTCCCATCCTCCTCAACCCGAATCCCATCAGTTCCCCTAAAAATCGTCAGCAGCCAGCTCCTCAACCTCAAAGAAATTCTAATCTCCGCGATGTTTTAACTCAATTACACGCGCGTGCAGGCAGGCTCACCTCTCTCTCTCTCTCTCTCCCTCTCAGCGAATCAGATTCCCACGAGTAATTTATATCGCAGGCACGACGCGCCGCCGCCGTCCACGGTGAAAGCACCGCCGGCATCCGCCGACAGCGCTTCCGCGCTCGATAATTACTCGGGCGGCCGTCGAGCGGACTCGCCGCCAGGACGTTTCAATGCGCCGGAGCCGAGTAATCAGCGGCCCCGCGATCGGGAGGACGAGCAGCGAGGAGCGACGTATCGCAGGAGGCCGAGTCAGGGCCCCGACAACGTGCCCAGAGGCTTCTCCAAGCCCCAAGCTCAAGAGCCGCCGACATTCGTCAAGGAGAGCGAGCTTAGAGGGTAAGAGGAAGTCGATGATCGCCCAGATCGGCTCCCGATCGGGCTTTTTTCCCGTTCGGATTCGTTTTCTGGGAGCGTGAGAAAGTTTTTATGTAAGATTAATGCGCCTCGGTGAGGTGAGGAAATTTTTGTTTTGATTTCGAGGTGATTGCGTTGCGGGTAAACATTTTTTAGAATATAAGTTTAAAATGATATAGATTAAATTCGAACCATTGATTAAAATTGGTTTGGTGGAGATAAAAAATTCAAATCGGAACCCGTTTTGCGTCCTCTCATTATTTTTTAGCATAGAATACCTGTGAATAAGGTCTCTTATTTTATTAAAAAAGTACTGATTATCTAACTGCAATATTTGACAATATTTAAAATAATTATTGAATACATTTAAAAATGAATACGAGTTTTAAAATAGATACTTTAATATGTTTCAGACAAAATGATGGTCCAAGTATCTTCATTAACAATGGATTGTCCGATAACAAGAACAACAAGAAAGAAAATCTTCCATTACCGAGAGAGAACAACAATTATGTAGATAATAATAATTATAACAACAAAGCTCATAATGTTCAAAGCAATAACAAAAACTACAATACTAATCACAATGATCAAAATTATTATCAACAGTCGTACAATAATCCACTGCCACAGGAAAATAATAACTACGTAAATCACAATAACAATAATTTTGCAAATAATAATAATAACAACTTTGTTAATAGCAACAATAACTACGTAAACAGTAACAGCAATAATTATGTTAATAGTAACAGCAACAGCAATGACTACGTAAATAATAATAACAACAACAATAACGACATCAATAACAACATCAATAGCAACGATCAAAGCAACGAAAGTTACTATAACAGGATTATCCTCGACAGCAACATCCAACCCGTCAACAATAACAACAAACAGTACGAAAACTACCAGCAAAATTTCGGAACGACCCAGCAGTTGAATTCAAAAGAAACCAACGACTTCTCGAAAAACTCTCACGAAGAGCCAAACGACATCGACTCCTCCACATCAACCCCAAAGGCCATAAACTCGAATCCCACGGAGGACGACATCGACCGGGAACGACAGCGCGAGGTGGACAGCGTCGACCTGAAGAAACAACGTCCACAACCGCGCCAATACTCCGAAGCCCCGTTCCTCATCCGAGAGGAGACCACCAACGCCTGGCGCTACGACCTGTCGACCAGCAGCTCGGGAGGCTCCCCGCCCTTCCCCCCGGAGAAGAGCTACCTGAGCCCCGACACCTCGTCCCTGTCGAAGCCGGAGGAGCCGACGACGCCGCTGGTGGCGAAGCAGCCGCCGGCAAAGTTCCTCGGCAAGCGGCCGCCCGGCGGACTGCCCGGCGGACCGGGTAACGGACTGCCAGGCGCTCAGAAGGTGCTGGTCGGATCGGACTCCGTCACCGGAAAGGCGCCCGAGGACCCCGGCAGCAACAAGATCGCCGGGGCAACCGGGGCCGACGCCGCTTGGGACGGGCAGGATTCGTACTTGCCGCCGCAGAATTACCGGGGTGATGCCGAGGGCCACGGTGGAAATGGACAGAATTGGAATAACGAGAGGCAGTGGAACGACGGGGCGAGATATTAGCTTCGGGATTTTGTTGTTCTTTGCTTGGAATTATTGATTGTTGGGCGGCGATTGAGAATAGGTGCTTTGTTAAAATTAAATATTGGAGCTAAATTGCTTATAGAAAAGAGTAAGTTTTAAGCGACCACAAAAGTATTAAAAATTTTTTAATTTTTTATTCTTTAAGAGCATACGATATTTTAAGTATTTTAAATAGGTTAGAATAAGTAAGTTTTCTATTTTATAGGGCTAGTCGTAATTTTATTAAAATCATTAAATTGCAAAATCTGTTATTTCTATCGTTGTGACAAATAAGAATAATTAGTTATGCTTTTATATTGTTGATGAAATTGATTTAAGTTTTGTAGATTAAATTTCATTTTACATGCATTTATGTACGTTACTTAAGTGATGTAATTGTTAGAAGCGATAAAAACATAATGTTTACTTATACGCAGGACTGTAATTGTTAAGTAAAAGCAGTATTTTTTAATGATTACCATATATAGATAAGTGCTATTAAAAAAACTTTCTCAAAGTTCTATAATTCACTAAAAGGACTGACGCTTAAATTTAATTTTATGTAATTTAAGATTAATTATAAACTGTATACCTATACGTGTGTAATCTAGATAGTTGTACCATAGTATTAACCAATTTTTCTATTACATCGTAGTTTATTCACACTGGTATTTTACACCGCAGACGATTTCGCTATTTACTGATATTTTACTTTATAGCCCCCCCATTTTACTGCAGGTCATTAAGTCGATATAATTACGCTGAATTTTAATTTTTCACAATTATTCGTATAACATTTTTGCAATTATCAGTAATTCGCGTCCGGATCCCTCCAAAAAAAAAGCTTAAAATAAACAAGCATTGAGAAACGCCGTTTAAAAAAACATAACCAACCACCATTACCCCAACGACGCAAAACGTCGTAAACATCGAACGACGAATATACCATGAGGACGGCGGTTGCCCCGTAAGCGCGAGGCCAACTTTTGTCACTCCCCCGCAAGCTTTTATAAACAATAAATCACCTTCCCGCTCGCAAGTTGCGTGAGCGATCGCTCGCACAATATACGTATACACTCCCCGAGCCAAGTGCTCGCGAGGCCAATAAAATCATATGTGAAAACGCTCGAGAGCACGAGCTGCGAGAGCGCGCGGCGACTGATGAGCCGCGCGGCGATCATCGTCGCCGTTCGTTATTATTGCCGGCGATAAATCCTCGTGTAATCGCGATTCGCACGGCGGCGCGTTAATAAGCGCGCGCGTGCGGTTCTCCTCTTATGCTTGCGACGAAGCGACGAGCGACGTCTCGAGAAACACACCTCGGTCGGCGGAAAATCATGTTCCGATGCGAGATCTGTTGTAACGCTTCGACATTTCGTTTGATAAGCTATTGTTTTTGGAGAAGGTGCGATTTTATGACCGAGCCATTGTAAATTCGGCGAAAAAGTTGAGGAATAATAAGTTCTCGTTCAATTGCGCGGTTTCCGTTAATAAAATTGTTTCATGAATTGCCTTAAGTTTGATATTGAAATTATTCGTTGCTACTACTAATGTTTTATTATAAGATAATGAAAGAAAAATGTTGCTTTACAAGTAACGTAAAGATTCAATGCGAAAAGGAAAGACGTAGATGTTGAAGTGATGTGACAATGAAAAATAAAAATTTTCATAATTAACCGCAATCTCGTGTTGTGATAATTAAATAGAAAAATTTTGAAACGATTATAAAACTGCTTCAATTGGCCTTGTAATATTTTGTAAAATACAAAAATCATTATCTATTCGGTTTGATAAAATTAATCAGAATTGTTTAAGATAGTAGACCTTGAAAGAGAATAGTAACATATTTTGACCAGTATGAATTATGCGAACAATTATATTTACAATAATGTTGAATAAAAAGTACTTTGATAAAATTGATAAGTGTTATTTCTTTTAGATTTTAGATTCGCCTTATATTTTACTTTCCAGGAATAATTATTATGTCAAATTTTTTATTATCTATAAGCGTGACCAATGCAGCTTAAACTGACAAATTGTGTCTAGGCCAAAAGAGTTAACTTTATAGACAAACGTAATGAATCGTTATCATTCATACACTTGCCCTTGTGTGTAATCTCGATATTTCATTTTGCATGACAGAACTGCATGATTAGATGAGCAGATGCGTAACTTTTAGGAAATAATTATTTTAATTTCGCTTTAATAATTTTGGTATTGCAATATGCGAATATCACAAACTTGAGGTTTGCCCATAAACGTAATTGAATAAAAGTGGATTTGAAGTAACATTAATTTTAATGAGCAATTTAAATTATTTATTAACTTAATGGGATAAATTTTATTTACGGTGTGTAATTATTCGGAAATTTTAAGAACCTTTATTACACGTGATTATAACGTTTGGTAAGTATAATTCTAAAATTATTTTTAAGAATATTTAATTTTAAGTGTAATACTTTAATGACAAAGCATATAATTATTATTTAGTCAAATTTTTGCTGAGCAATCGTTTTTTGTACTTTTCAGAAGGAATCTTCTTTCCGGATTCGGTAAAAAAACATATTGTCGATCGTAGCGTGTTATTGCAGTTGTATTTCAGTAGGAAAATTGTGAAACTACTTCTATTTTGATCTTTGGTATCGGTTAAACTACCCTAGTCATTGAACTCTCGTATTTGCAAATCCAGTCACGTTGCAGATCGTCAGAACTAAATTTCTGTTATCAGTCGTTGACTCCGTTTCCTTGCACCCGTAACATTCTGACGCGATTTAGAAAAAAACGCCCGATCTTGATAAAGAACGTGTGATTAACAAAGTTCATTGCCAGAGCGATTGCGTTTAATTTGCATTTATCCTCTGTGCATATAATGTTTACGCATGCAATCTATCGCGTGTCGTAATACTAATGCCGCTGGTATGAAGAGTTATCTATTTTGAACATCTTAAAAATGCGGTAGTTTACAAAATATATATCTAACGACTATTTGTGATATTAAATATTGTTTATTCGATTTTTTAAATAATTTTATAAGAATTGCGCAGAAGGATACGTAGTTGTTTTAGACAAAAATGCAGTTTTTTTCAAAAATTTTCCTCGGCGCAGAAGGATAAGCAGCGGTTTTAGAAAAAGATGCAGTTTATTTCGAAAATTTTCCTCTATTTTTTAAATTAGAGAAATAATTGCGATTTTCCTCTTTGGTTTCTTAGGAAGAACAGGTTCTTTTTTTGTGAAATTAATCAATCACAAGTGCTAATTCATGCTTGTAAAAAAATTCAAAAGCGTGACTTGAACTTAGCAAGTAAAATATTCATCGCCAGTTAAAAGTGTAAAAAATTTAAATCTAACAGTTTTCCCTGGTCTTGTTGGAAAATTTCAGAGGTTTCTATTAATCTTTAGTTCTATTGTCAGGTTCGTTATCAGAGTTACCAATGATAAACCATTTTTATTGATTTATTAAATTTTTATAAAATAAAACTTGATTCTTGTTACGGATTGAAGTAAAGAAACAACTTAAAGGGCAATACCAACTTTATTGCTTGAACAAATATTTAATTCAAATATTAGTTTTTAATACAATACTGCGTCTGCACCAGGCGAGTGTCAGAGCAAAAGTGACGCGATTCTTTTTAACCGAAAGTCATCATTTTTTTTATAAACAACCATTGCTAATAGTAACCGCGAAAATCTTCCGTCTTCATGGCCCTTCCGCCTACAGCGAAGTCTTACTTCACCTGTTTCGGTGCCCTTCCAATTAACGAGTACTAATACTGTGACATAGATCCTCAGAAACGTACTCACTGCTTCCGTTGCAGTAAGACGGTAGTACGTTTGCGAAGCTCAAGCTTCCTTCTAATTTTTTAATTATATTCTTTTCGGTTATAAAGAATTAACAAATATCGAACAATTTTTAAATCCAACTCGAATTCAAACAATTCGTTACCGTCAATACCGAAACTCGCGTCTCTCGTCTCCTTTATTAAAAATAAACGAAACCGAAACTCTCGGGTACACCTCTTACACAAAGCGGCAGCCCCTTACGTAACAATGCCAGGAGCCACTCCACGCAACACACGCACACACACGTACACAAGCACGCACACCCTTCGCGCAAAAACATAAGGATGCTACCGGAGAGCCGCTCGCGTATATAAAGATCGGAACAATGCTCGCCGCTCTGTCGAAAGCGGATGCGAGAGTCGTCCTCTCTCTCTCTTTAAAGGGTATACATATATATCTCTCGGCGCGGCTATTAAACGAGAGTTTAAACCCGGCTCCTCTCACCCGCGGCAAGCCGCCGCGCGAGCAGACGTCGCTCGATCCTAGATGAGGATAGAGAGCGAGAAGCGTGTGATGGACGGATATAATGGCGAATTATGGGGTATCGGTTATTGACGTGTGACGAGCTTCAATTTTCTCGCAACGACGTGGCAACCCGCGAAAGGGGACGGTAATTTATTGCGGGTTTCATTCAATTCGGGGCGTTTCGGCTCGACGTTTTCTGGATTTCTTTTTTTTTTTTTTTCGCGTCTTGAGAACGACCTTTTTGACGGAGTAGTCATTAGACCCTGATTTGGGTTTCAATGAATCAGTTTTGTAATGTTGGTTTAGAGCGCAGTTGCTTAAGATATCTTTCGTGAATCGTTTGCCCAATGCTTGTTTTATTAAATTTAAATACAGACGGTAGGACAATACACTTGATAATTAAAACGTGGAAATTAGGTTCTGATTATGTACTTCTTTCAGAAAATAATGTACCGATAGTTTTTTAAAAATTAAAATGACAAGTTAACTCTGCAGAAAGGATTCCTCCAATAAACTCTTCAGTAGTTTTCCTTTATCTTTGACGCAAAATGGTAAAACAACGTTTGATCGTTAACTTTGAATGAGCAAAAACATTTAACGGCATGAAAATGGTTGTATAAAGTGCTTACTTGGAATGATTTGCCATTTTGCCAATAGCATCAACAAGGAAAAACTATTTTTTTAATTTCCTTTTTATGTAGCTCATCCTGCTTATTGTTTGCAACAAAAGTGTACATCTATTGCAAAAAAGTTTGTTATTCTTTTAAAACAATAAAACGTGAGTTTTGAACTAAAAGTATCTCATTATAATAGTTATAAAAGTCCTTATCAGTGTTTTTTGCAATTACAAAAAAATATAGTCGACGCAGTAATGAAAAGATTGTAAAAACATATGAATGAATTTTCAATTGTAAATAATTAAAAAATTCAAGTTGCAAATATCAAGAGTTTTTTTTTACCTTATTGAGAGAGTGTCAATGAAACGTTCAAACGTTAATGAGAATGATAAATTTTTTAAAATTAAACATTGAATCAGACATAATCAAGGCTACAAAAGACTTAATTAAAAAGAGTGCGTACAAGCATTAATTGTTTTCAATTCAATGTATTCGCTATACGCAGCCAATACAACAAATTTATATCATATTTATTTTCTTTCAAGATATCAGCCACAGACTTTCATAAATGATATATTTATCAAGGCGTTTTCTATCGTCAAACTTACTACATTTCCTGAGCTAATATTTCATTAACTTTTACATTATTAATTTAAAATACAAGGAAACTTAAATGTTCAAATTATTGCGTTAGCTTAACTATATTAATCGCACTTATCAAAGCAATTATTATACGATAGTGGCGTGACCGTGAAACCGTAAAAATCGAAGCTTATTTACCGGGAATACCGAACTAATCAACTTCTACGAGAATGCGTATTTTTATTTTCAAATTTTTACGCGTCAACCTCGCAGGCGTTTCCACTGTTTTTTTCCAACCTGGCGCAGATATTAGACACGTGGCGCGGACTAGGAAAAAGAGGCGCAGTCGAGTGCAGGACGAGGAGCGCAGATACGCTTCGGATATAGAAAATTGCAGCAGCTGTCAATATTGACGCTGGCCGCTGCCGGTCGTCCTTGGCTCTTAACAGATGCTCGTTTTCGCGCGAAGCGTGAATTTGTTTGTCGTAATAGTTAATTCGGCGTTAAAATGTTATTTTTTCAACGTAAAACTGTTGTAGGAAATGAATTTTTTAGATAACACCGGTCTCGTGTAGCTGACGGTTAATATTTTAAGATTTTTAGCGACGCGCAATCAATGAACTTGACATTAGAATTATTATTACATTCAGCGGTTAGTTCGTTGCACTATGCTGATAAGGAATTCCAAATAGGAGTTTTTCTTTTTTTTTTCAATAATATTATACTTACGTAAATAATCTGTTCAAGAATGTTTTCATTGGCATTCTAGAAAGTCTGCAGATAAACAAAAGTTACAGCATCACTTGAATCACAAAAGCTTCAATAATTTAACAATGATTAAATTATTTTATAATTTTTTTTATCATTTAATGCGTAAATTAAGGAGGGTTTTAAAAAATGAATCTATTACCTACACAGTCATGTGAGAACCTAAGAAAGCTTGGTTTTATTGTTTTGGCTCTTCGGTTGCAAACCAATCAGTATACGCAATTGCGCTATTTAATTTTTATCTTATTTGTATTACGCCGTTTCAAGGAAGATACTTCCTGCAGTGCGAAGCGATAACGATCGTAGTTTCCATTTTAGAGGTGGTAGAGTTATAACCGCTATAATCCTCCAAATAAACTTCAGTGCCGAATGCATAATGTGACGTTTACGAACATTTTCATTGCGAACGCTGCAAATTATTTAAGTCCCAAAGTAATTCTTAAATGACTCTGATTCCACCCAGTTACCACCTCTAACTCTCGTCTCTCCACCGATCCTCAGGAAGCCACCTCCAATCGTCAAAGGCGATCTTTCTAAAAATCAACCCTGAGTCACATTGCGCAATCTCGCTCGCTCTTCCTGCCGGTGCGTGTAGCTAATCGCCTAAGCTCCGCGATAGAAACGGCAAAAAAAAGAAAAAAAAAAAACGAGCGCGTCGTCGGTGCAGCAGCAGCAGCGGTAGTAGGAGGAGGCGGCTCTCGCGGCGCGTTTGGGAGCGGCGCGCGCGGTGCAATCGCGGATGCGTTAGAGCCAGAGTGAATTCAGCTCCTCCCGGAATGATATTGTCGGTGAACCGCTTAGCCCCCCCGGTTTCGCGAGCGCGTGGCTGCTTGTGTCTCCGTGCCTCGGCATCGGTGGCTGTGCGCGCGCGAATAGTCGCGGCTAGGCTGGCCTAAGGCCTGCGCTCCATCCCGCGCGCTCCGGGCGAACGGACACTTATTAAGCGCCGCGGCACACGCAGAGACGCGCGGCAGCCGCACACGCACACCGCGACGACGGACGAAAATATGGAGCAGCGAAGTGTGTCAGGTACGCCGCCTCTCGAACCGCCAGGCCAGCGCATTCTCTTTCACAAGGTGGCCGTGCACTTGCCTTCTATTTCTGTTTCTAAAGAGCATCTGTCTCTCTCTCTCTCTCTCTCTCTCTCTCTCTCTCCCGAGCAGCCGCCTCTCGAACCTTGGCTCGCTTCGACGAGGAATGCTGCACGGGGGACTAATTAACGGAGCCGCCTTTGCTTCTGAGAGTCGCCTGTTTGCTACTTCCTTCGGACACCTTCGGGGGGGGACACACCATTGTTTTGGCTCGGTAGATTCGACGCGACTTCGGAGTGGTGCACCGATCGCGAGGCTGCGTCGCGTCGTTCACCGAGTACGAATCGCGCTTCCATTCTTCGGCGTTATTTTACGACGCGCCTAAAACGGATAGATCGCCTATCGGCGCGTATGAAATATTTTACATGTCCCGCTTCTGCAAAAATGTCCCATTGTTCCCCGCGCGGCAATAAAGCTTTATTACGCGTTCGGCGATTGAAACATCACGGCGAGCTAAACATTAATCAGCACCGCATCTCCGCCGAGTGATGTTCTAATATTCGCGTAATTTATTACACCGACACGGGGAAAGTAAAATTACAATGCATCGTCGAATCGACTGCTAATACCATCTCATTATATCACTAACCGCTTGGAGAATCTGCATAAAATGCTTCGCTCTTTGAGCATGCGCAGGATCGCTTTCTTCGAAATTAACTTTATCAAATAAATTTAACCATTTTATCGCGCGCAATTCAATCTCCGGTTAGCGGCGACGTGCGCGGAAACCTTAAACTTTGAAAATATCGTCACGGCCAGTTATAGATCTCGTAATTCGTTTCGACGCGAAGTATGTAAAATAACTTTGTCATTGCGACCCGGCATAGCTAACGTTATGTCATACCTATAATTACGGTACAGCTCGTTATTGCGGATGCTCTTTTTTGTTGCACGAAATTTCGCGCGGAAAGGCCATCGCGCAGGCACTCCGAACTGCAGCGGAGCCGGATAAAAGTCCAGATTAACTGCGTTCTCGATCACTCCACTATCCCCCAAATCGCGCCTCTCGGAACAATCGGATTCCTATAGCGATCCTAATAATACCTTAGCGGCGCGGATCTTGAAAAATCAATCGGAACGTAGAAAAAGTCGCTGAATAACAATCGAATCCAGCTCCCCACGTGGCAGTGCCACATGTCTGTCGTCGACTCTCTCTCTCTCTCTCTCTCTCCGTTCCCCGCGGCGCGCGATTTTTCTTCGACGCGCGCAAAGACGACGACGCACTGATAGCCCCGCGGAGGCGAGCTAGACCAGCTAGCGGTGCAGCTGCACGAGATAGAGTGAGAGAGATAGAGATAGAGAGAGAGAGAGAGAGAGGGACGAAGCCGCGAGCCTCAATGTCGCGGCGACGTATTTGCTATAAATATATGAGATACGCGCCGCCTCGCGCGCGGATAACGAACGGCCCGTTACTGCCGGCTCGACCTTGCGCGAAACTATACGCGCAACGAGCGTTTGAAGATCGCGCCGCGGCGCGAATTGGTTAGGAGCGACGGAGCGCAATTGCGGGCTGCTTTTTTCCGGATTTCGGGATGGACGGAGTGAAGTGCGTTTTTAGATGGAAGACTGGAATCGTTTTAGTATTGATTTTGTTGATTAACTATATATGATATATACGTGTAGTGACTTGTAATGTACGATAATAATCATCAATTGTGGACGTGTAATTTTTTTTTATATTTCCCGTTATCCAGATGTTTTGGTAGGAATAGTAACGTATTCACATATTGAATTCTGTTTAAATGAAAGTTTTATGCATAAGCGTTTAAAATACTTTGTTATACGTAAAAGCACGTTCGACTGGTTAAATATTTATTCGTAAATTTTATTTAAAAAAACCTCAACTGTTTTGCAAAATTTTTTTCTATTTTAATAAATCAAATATAATCGTACTAATACATTACAATTAATTCACTTAAAATATTTATCTTTTGAACGCTAAACAGCCGAATTTTCATTAAAATTAATGCACTATAAAATTTACTTTCAAAAATTTTTAAACATTACCTCAATTCTTCTTCTCTCAAAACTTCTGTTAATTACGCATTACATTAAATTTTTTTCCGAGACGCCACCAGAACCCTCCCCGCAAAGCATCCAACATAAACAATATTACGGGACCGCGAAATCGGCTGTAAAACTGCGGGGTCACATCTGCAGCAGCGACACCAGACTCACACCCGCGGCAACACGTGCAGCACGTTCGTATATCTGACGCGTTAGTTAGCGCACTACTTGCGTGTGTGCAAGAGAGAGAGAGAGAGACCTTGAGCCGGCCAGCTCTATGTCACTAGGTATTACGGCCATTGCCAGCGGACGTAACGTAGACGCGAGCCTCTCCAAGCTTATCATCATCATCTTCTTTTTCGCCTCCTTCTTCTTTCGCTTCTGCCTTCCGAAATTCGCGCTTCTCGCGGGAGATTCGAATTATGCCCGAGTTTCTTTGGGGGATTTTGCAAGACGAACGTGAGGCGAGAGGTTTTTTTTTGATTTTTCGTTGGAATTTTTTTGCGAAATTGAAATTTTTTGTTTTCAGAGATCGTTCAACAGTACGAGCCGCTGTTGAGGAAGTACGAGAAGGACGAGAATCTTGTGATATTGAAAGCTGAAGAGGAACCTGGAACCAAAGCCGGAGAAAACTACATGTCAATAGTACTTAGGACGAAAATAATAGGAAAACGCGGAGATGGAAGCCGTCAGTATAATATAATATAATATTTTATTTTTTATAATTTAAAAAGCTTATTATTATTTTTGTTAATTTGAAATTTGGCTTTGCCATGTAAATTGAGATACTGAGATATAAAACTCCAATAAAACACCTTCTAAATACATTTCTCTCAGTATTCACAACGACTGCGGACATTCCTGAATTCTCAAGCCAATCGGTTAATTTTCACAGCTTACAGGAAGTCTTTCATGAGGAAGAGGCTGCTCGAGAATTCGCAGCTGGCCAAGGCGACGCGCAACGACGAGCTCTTCCGAATAGAGGCGTACTTCTACGAGAAATTGCTCCCGCTCCTGGGGCCCTTCGGACCTGATTGCATACTCGCGCATCCGCGGGAGATTATTATGGAGGACCTCGGCGCCAGGGATTTCGCCATCTGCAAGCGGCGCAATCTCCTCGATTTGGAGCACTGCCGGGCGGTTGTTCAGGTAATTGTCCTGAAAATATAATTAGTTCGTATTAAGATTTTTATTGCAGTCAAAAGTGTTGTGACAAAGAATACTGTAGAACGTACAGTTTGTTATTTCTTTTATTACATTTTAAAATTGAATCTTCAAAACATACACTTTTCTGTAATAAACTTTGTTTTAAGTAGATACAGGCCGGGTATGTCAAGACACGGCGTTGCGTCCTTAAAATAAAAAATTGGGCTGGCTTATACGTTAACGCGAACGTAAATTATTTTATATTCGCCAAAACTCAACAGCAATAGGGAAACCGTATTAAAGCGACCCTCTTAACACGAATAAAACACTCTGAAAATCCTTCCGCCCTCAGACTCTGGCGTCGATGCACGCGTCCTCCCTGAGCCTGAAGCTGAACACGCCCGGTGAGTTCGCGCAGCTGGTCGCGCCCCTCTGCGAGAACATATTCCCGGCGGACGAGGAGGCCTCGATCGGCAGCTTCTTCGAGTCGAGCGTCCAGCACGCGCGCCAGTGCCTCGAGTCGATCGAGGCGCGGAGCGGGGAGGTCGAGCGCTCGATCGAGTTCCTCAGGCGCTACCAGGACAAGGTCACGGACACGATGAAGGAGATGCTGAGGCCGCGGACCGGCGACGAGCGCTACTGGGTCATCACCCACGGCGACACCTGGAACAACAACATCATGTTCCTGCACGACGAGGAGGGCAAGGTCGTCAGGGTCAAGCTCGTCGACTTTCAGGTGATATTCAATTTATGGCGAGGCGGGTGCCTGGTAACCTGGGTTTTTTGTGTTGCGTTGGCGTTTTGTAAGTTACGGGAAGTTTTGAGATAATTAACTTCTTTTGATAATTGTTCTGCCACTTTATTAGTGTGGAGAGCAATGCGATAAATGTATGCGCTTGGTTTACTAACACGTGGCTGTTTTTATATCACAGCTAATTACACGTAACATCACGCAAGCATAAACGGATCTTTCGTAAAAAAAATAATGAAATAACTGCTTAATCGCAACGACGAGGCACGTTAATCTGTGAAAATGCACCTTTCCATCATATTATTAAAAAATGAATCATCTAAATATTGCATGTTTATAATTCATAAGAAAAACGAATGATTTCATTCTCTCGCCACTTTCTACAATATCGCAAGGAAAGATATAAATTTTTATAGCAAACTAATCATATGCAGTTTTCCCCCCTCGAGTAATTCCACATAATCCGATAATAGCCCCCGACACATAAAAACCTGAACTTAGCACTTAAGCTCCCCGCACGAAACCGAATCGGCAATTACAAGCAGCTCGACTAATTCCCGAGAAATCCAGGTCAGCCCGGCGTTAAAAAAAAAAAAAAAAAAAAAAAAAAAACAGCTCGTCCGCGCTTTATCATTTCAAAGACATTCTCCAAGGGGGCGTTGCGCAAGCACCAGTCGGTGCGCACTCGTAGTAAGCCGGGTGTAACGTTGCTCGACAGGTGGCGAGGCACTCGTCGCCGGCCCACGACTTCACCTACTTCCTGTACTCGTCGGCGAGGTCGGAGGTGATCGAGCGCTCGACCGACGAGCTCGTCGACACGTACGAGCGCTTCTTCGCCCACGACCTTCGCAGGCTCGACGTGCCGGAGCGCGACCTCGGCAGGTTCGCCAGGCCCGGATGGTTCAAGGACGAGATACGCAGGTACGGCGTCTTCGGACTGTTCGGCGCTCTGGTAGTTCTACACGCCATCTTCATGGACGAGGGACGCGCCGTCGAACTGGGTGAGTAGGAGGATGGATCGCTTCCGCCGGGAGAGCGTATATATTTTTTTTTTCTCTTTTTTTTTGAGATCTGGCTCGGCGATAGTATTGAGGCTGCGGAGTGAGATGTTTGGGTCGAGGAGTGTTTTTCTTGCGGGAGGTACATGACAGCGGGGTGTGGTTACGGGAGTGTTGGCTTTGATCGATTGTTTATAATTTGCTGCTGTTTCGTCAAGGCGGTTCGGTTGGGGGAAAAGATTTTTTCAGTTTTAAATATTTTTGATCGAGTAAATTGCACGTTGAAATTATAGAAATAAAGAGTTCATTATTTGAAGATTAATTATTTGAAAGGTTTTGGGACTCGTGAAAGGTGCCAAGGTTTTTAAATAACTGTGAGCAACCACAGGTTTAACAAAAAAAGAAACTACGTTTATTAAATCAAATAATAACTATGTTTTTACATTTTAATGTTAATTTCTTTGAGTCTACATTAATTTCGTACTGTTACATACCCGCAAGAGAAATACCCCGCTATGAGGAAACTTCCCTTTTGCCAGGTTCTTCCTACTTGAGGTTACCGGCATCAGGAAGAATGAGTCGCCGCACTTACCTCGTTTCCGAGCGTTCAGCGCGACTTGGACAAGACCTGCACATAGCAATCCGTCCTAGACAGGGATATCAGGGAAAGTGAGCCCCAGAGCCTCGATTCGGCGCCTTTTGTAGGCAAATTTCCCTTTGTAGTCGGGTTTCAATCCGATTGTTGACATCGCGAAGTTTGTTTTTCTTTTCGTTTTTACTATTTTAGAGAGCTTTAATTTGAACGTGCATATTTTCATTATGTGCACCGCGATGTGTCGCGCATCGCGGTTGCATTTTTACTCGCGCTTTTTCCGTGAAATTAATAAATGTGAAAATAAGCTTTAGTCTACAATGTCCGTAAACACGCCCAATGCTAGTCCGTTTACGGACAGTGTAGCCTTATTTCGCGTCGCGATAAACGCGCGAGGCTCTCTGGTCCCTCTCCAGTTTCCTGGGTGTTGCATATTAAATTAAAAATATTATCAAAAATGATGGTTTTTGTATATATTTTTTTTTATTTATTGATATAAAATATTTTAGATTGCAATTGTTCTAAATTTGTTATAGTTTTAGAAAAAAATATCATCATTAACAATTAATTAAACATTTTAGTTTTATCTGGATAAATTAATAACCTTTAAAATATGTTTAGAGATGAACAAGATCAAAAACGAAGTGGAAGAGCCGGAGGAAAATCCAGAAAAATATTTACAAATGGCTCCTGAAAAGACAGAGAGGATATTTTGTGTCATCAATAATTATCTTCGGAACTTCGGGGAGTCTAGTTAATTCATTCTTGTTAGGAACTGAATCAAAGCTTTTGTAGAGAAATTTTGTTTGCAACGGGAATACCTATTTTTATATTAATGCCAAAGGAATTCTAGTGCTGGTTGTCATAAAAAATAGTATTTCATACAGACAAGTTTATATATTTTTTTATGAAATGTATATTATATATTTTTGCACGATTAACTCTGTGCAGCATGGCGGTCGAAGTATCGATCATCTATTTGAACATCAAATGGTGCATTTTATCGCTGTTTATCGCTTTTGATTTCACTTGAGTAGGTGTTCAAGTAAAGTCCGGCAGTAGCCTGTAGATGTAAGCTATCATTCATCTACAGCTATGGGGTTTTTTGTAGCACATCGTAGGCTTGAATTTAAAATAATTAATTATAGCATTATTACAAAATTTAAATATGAAAAAACATGTACACTGAGAAACGTGGGATTGTAAAATTTACAAAAATACTCGTAAAAATTACCAACCTAGTTTGTAAAGCGATCACAGACTACGAGAATGAAAATTTTTATCAACTAGGTTTGTAATTTTTGCCAGTTTGGCTTGTAATTTTTGCGATTTTGGCATGTAATTGTCAACAACTAGCTTGTAATTTTTGCCAGTCTAGTTGGTAAAAATTTTCATTCTCGTAGTCTGTGATCACTTTACCAATTAAGTTGATAATTTTTACGAGTATTTTTTTAATTTTACAATCCTTGGTTTCTCAGTGTATGATACTAGCGGCAACGACGATGATCCTGAAAACGACGACTAAACCATTTTCATCTAAACAGGTTTCATTGTTTCCCACAACCTTTTGGATGCCAACTCATAAATTTTTTGATAACCCCATTGGCCGAATTTTTATTTAAATAACTATTTTTAATTTATCACAAATTTTTTTTGTAAAACAATCCTGATATTTTTAACAAATATGATATATCATTATCATTAGCGTCATCATTATTGTCATCGTTGTCCTTGTCAGGGTCATCATATGGCTATTTTTAATTTATCAAAAATTTTTGAAAAATTAAAAATGACCATATGATGACCCTGACGGTGAGAACAATGACAACGACCATAACGACGATGATGTTGATAATGGTATATATATAAAGTCTTGTACACAAAACGTTATATATATATCATTATCATCATCGTCATCGTTGTCATCGTTGTCATTGTTCTCACCGTCAGGGTCATCTATGTATTATATTTGTTAAAAATATCAGAATCAAAATCTGTGAGTTGGCACCCAAAAGCTAAAATTTTCATTTAGCTAGAATCTCCATAGCTTACCTATTTCCGGCAACGTGTATAACGTATTACTAATTGTTTTTGAATTACTAAACAAAGTATTAAAAATTGACCAATCATCTGAAAAATGTATGCCGCACAGGGTTAAATGGCAGTTTTGAAAAATAGATGATGCGTATAATACAAATATTTTAAAATTATCGCGCTAAATTGTATAATACCTGAATACGAATTAATTTCTTATCACGAACAGTATTTATAATTGTATAATAAACTATTTAAGTTAAAATTGTATGAAAATTCTTTAAAAACTTCTAAAAAGAGTAATGTATTATAATTATACTAAGAATTAAAAAAGAAAAGTATGTAACAGTACAAGAAGAGAAAAAATAGCAACAGAAGTCGAATAACTGTTAATACTACACTGAGAAAAAAAATTTTCAGTAAAAATTACTATACCTTTTTGTAACGCTGGGACAAACTTGCATTATCCTAAAAAATTACTATATTATACATTAATATTTAATAGAACTTTATCAATTTTTACTACATTTTTACTTCATTAAAAAAAGGTATAGCAATTTTTACTAGAACATTTTTCTCCGCGTACCGTTACCGCGCGAAGTTTTGTACAAAAATCTATTTTTACGAAAGAGCGAGATGATCGCGTAGGTCGAGCCGAGCGGCAGCTTTGTGCAACTAGCGAATCCAGCGCCCGATGGTGTGAGACGTTATTTTATACAGAATTTCCAACGTTCGCCGTCCGAGTGCGCTCGGAATGCCTTTTCGGAGTCTTTTCGCGGATTCCGCGGCGCATTTGATGACACTTTGTACCTGTTTACAGTCAGTCGTTTAGAGTCAAATTGTACGTGAGATATATTGTAATAAATTTTCGATTATACAGTTGTTTTATTGGCAGTTCTTTTATTTTAAACCAAGCATTCTTCTTACAAGTAGAAAGTTGATGTTACACTGGCAATTGACAGAGTATTTTTTCAGAGTTATTCAACAAGCTCATTCATACGATTCACTGGATATCCTTACAAAAGCTACCGCCGTTACAAGAGAAGGTAAAGATTTTGAAGCTGGAACATTGAATTGGCTGTCAAATCGGTATGTATGATTTTCTACGTCTACAAGGTATGTTTAAAGGAACATGCAACACGCGTCAAGCGATAATTGAATGTTTTTCGAAATCCAGACTGTACTTACGCAACGTAGGTCAAAATTCGCTATTTACTTTCTCCCCTCAAAGAAACCTATCAAGATTCTACCCCAAGTATAAATATAAATCAAATTGCAAATAAATAATTCTCATTTAAGTCTCTAATGAATCCTCCAATCAACCCAATTGTCTTGGCTACCAAAATTTTTCAACCACCAAACAATAATAGTCAACGACCGCCGTGTACCCGATGCGCACCCGTTGCGCAATCTCGTCTCTCCTCGAAACGAGCCACAGTTCCGTGCGGCCATATTATTTACCGCTAATCTCCTATCTGCAATTGGCCGCGGCGACATTCAGCGCGGGCGAAAGACGCCGGAGAAAGGCCCGAGGGTAAGTCCCGCGGCCGTAACGTCTCCCAAGATACACCGCAATCGCGCCGCGCACTCGGCTCCGGCAATTAACGCAGGGGGGGGGGG
>UCOM01000942.1:0-55675 GCA_900474385.1 Ormyrus pomaceus
ATAAGTAGATTTTTTATGTTATTTTAATGGTCATTCTTTGTTTGACTATAACTTTTGAACAAATAAAGATTTTTTGATCAATCGATAGGATTTGATCTCACCTTTCTAATGTCAATAGTTAAAATACTGTACCATTAATAGTTGAGAAGTTATACGTGATTAAACAAAAATCGATTTTTCTTAGATTTTTGCTAAAAGAGCACATAACTTTTGAAAAATCGAGCGTTAGGCCGAACGGACGCGGCTTCCTTCATATTTTAGCATTAGAAAACATATCCCAAAGTTACAGGAAAATTCATTACCCAAATGTCGTATACTCTCCTTGTCAGTGCACTCCCGGCGTCCAAGCCAATATTCTTTCCTGGAACTTGCTCTTTTTCTCAGGTGTTCGAGGCTTCCTGACGCGGCGTCGCCTGCACAGCACTCAGAGGCGGAGCTCGACTCTGGATAGCGTTCCATCGATCCAGGAAAGCTTTGCGGTGAGTCGAGGAATTTCCTTAATCGCCGTCGTTCGTGTCCGCGCTTTCTGCTTCCCTGCTCGAAACATGACTGTACACAACTCGCCTCGATAAGCATCGCCGCGGATGATTTGCGCCTCGCGCGACATCAATCATCCGATTTTTCTTTTTAAGCCTTTTCTCGAGAACCGATTCTTTCGAGACTCTAAAAAATTGACAGTTTTAAGGTTTAAAAAAAAAGTTTCCAACTATTGCACAACTAGCCGGGCTATTATTTTAATTACGAATTGTTCTACAACAACTTTTCCAACTGAAATTTCTGCTAAATTTAGCTCCTCGTTCGGAACGGATGCTCGAATTGATTTTTGCCTTGCACGGCCCGCTAATAAAAAGTAAACTAGAGCCGTGCACGGCGAAGGCTTCGAAAAGTGAAAATTTAATCGAAAAGCTCTCCCGGCTCGGTTCACCAGTAAGCGTCGACGCCGACTGACGTCACGTTAAAGCATACACACCGCACGTCCGGCTATTTCGGTGCGGAAGGCCAGGGTGATTTAAAACGGTAGATTTTTCTATTTTCGCGCGTCTCTGCCATTATTTTTGACGCGCGCGTCGCGTTATCACGGAGAGCCGCGAATTCCCGCGGAGATAAAAAAATGTGTACAATTTTGCGTCATTACCGATTAACGTAATGTTCCCGCGACGCGGTGTTCGGTAATTTTCAATTAACGATCATTGCGGCTGCTGACTCGAATTTAAAACTGCGTTTAACCTATTTAGATTTTATTAAGTAATTATTATCATTCACCAATTTCGTTATATGCGGGTTATAAAAAGACGGTTGACTCGTTACAAAATTTCTTCGCGTGCTCGAGCAACAAAATATGGATGATGCTGCTTCAAACTATCGATTTTTCAGTATATCCAATTAGAGTAGTTTATTTATAGAAAACGGCGCGCTTAATAATTTACGTTTTGACGGACGCATTATGCACTTTGCTGTTCCCATTTCGCAATCGTAAAAATTCATAACTTGTACGCAAAAACCGAGGAATATAAAGGCCTTTAAAGCCGTTTACTTATGTATTATTCAGATGCCGCGTCAATAATATTCGCAAAGGACTTTCAGCTTTCGTCCTGGGAATATAACGAGTCGGTCGTATATCCGAGCCGATGGTACCAACAGTATTGCTGTAACAGTTTGCGGCACGCGATCAGATATACTATATTTTTTCTTTTTTATGAATCGCCGGCATGCCGAACCAAAGAAACATATATAACGATTGATATGCGCACCGCGAGGGTATCGTCGGGCTATAAAAGAAAATGTTTCTGTTTTCTTTTTCTTAACGAGGGCTCGGAGAATCGTATTGAAATTCTTATCAAAGGCGTATGCTGCACTTTCCGTAAACAATTTCGTTAAGCTTAATTTTATGAGATCGTTAAGCACTCAAGTATAATAAGAAGAACCGTACTCCGCCTTCCGAGTAAACATTTCAATTTTTTCATGCTAAGCCCGCTTTAATTAACGTCTTAAGTTTCTAGCTCGTTCCTCGAATGATCCTCGCGCAAACAATCCGCTTGAGAGAGACTCTGTTTCATTGGGTCGCGGACGCATTTTTTGAATTTTCGAGATTTTCCTTACTCGGCGGTGAAATGTCATTGCTGCGCGGCGAATGATAGAGCGAGCAACACCTATAAGCGCGCATAAGATAATGCATTTTTGTAGGACTATAAATAAAACAACCGCAAATATTATTAGTGCATTATTAATCGTAATGATCCATAGAAAGCGCGTTTCAAAGCAAATTTCCTTGAAAATATTGATGTCGCGCAGCTTAATTATCCATTACACGGGTATTTTTAAGCTTTCTTTGCATTACGCAGTAAAATAAGACACTTTCGAGTTTCATTCCTTACACGCGCGAAAAAGCGTACCTCCCAAAAACAGCAGTAGCAGCCAGCGGCGCGAGATCAATATACCGCGAGCCGTGATCTCCGGCTATTTATCCCGCGGCATCGCGCGCAGAGAGAAAATAAGACGTCGGACTCGCGGCTCGAGTTCACATGTCAGTCGGTGCTTTCAGACAAATCTCGGGGTAAATTTAACCGGGCGCATCTTGACCTTGGGATTGACACGCCGCATCCGAGCGCGCCGCTGCCCGATCGATACTAATTATAGTCGCAAACTCTCCCGTATCGCGAGCTTTTTTTGCGGGATATGCAAGGGGAGAGGGGCGCGGCGACCGCCGCACTGCGGGGCAATTTGATAAGGCTGACTGATTGTAATGAAGGCAGATTTCGAGCTTAATGGGCGCCTGGCTTGCTATTCGCGCTGTTTTCGAATGTAGTTTCTAGAGCGTTTAATGTTTTATAAAATTTCTTTTATCCTACATGTAATCAGTTTTAATCTTCTTTAAAATTTTTTCGACAGAATATTAAAAATAGTCACGACATAAATTATGCATTACAGGCCGAAAGCTCCATCCCCGACAAGCCCCCGGTCTCCACGTCGCACCTGCTGCCGATCGTCGAGAGCCTCTCCTCGATCTGCGACTCGAAGACCCGTCACAAGCTCCGCCGTGAGGACGCGGTGCAGCGCACCACCCTCTCCGTGGAGAACGCCTTCGCCGATAACCAGCTGCAGCACACCGGCGAGTTCCACGACTGCATCCCGCTGCCGGTCTTCGACGCCGAGAGCCTCGCCCTGAGGCTCAAGCAGCAGGAGGCCCCGAGCTCGCCCGAGGCCGCCGACTCGTTCAAGAGCCCGGCCGCCGGGGTGGAGCAGCTCCTCGGCAAGATCCTCCAGGGGCCCGGCAACCTCGGGCCCTTCGTCGACGTGGTCCTCCTGCCCGGTGACGTGGTCGATCCCATGCTGCAGAGCAAGTATCTCAACTTCATCACCAGCGTCGAGGACGTCTTCGCGGACCCCCTGATGACGCCCGGCACGCCCAAGGGCGTCATCATCGAGGAGATCACGAGCATGGACGAGAACAAGAGCAACGCGCCGACGCCCTCCGACAGGAGCACCACCGGCGACGCGACCGACTCCAAGTCCGTCGGCGAGGAGCTTCCGAAAGCGGAGGGCCAGCCGTCCGTGAGCGCCGAGCCGGAGAAGGAGAAAGCGGAGCTAGCCGAGGCCGAGGACAGGACCTCCCTGGTGGAAGCCTCGATCACCACGTCCGAGGAGCCTCTCTCCATGAACATAGACGAGGTTCTCGGCCTGGGCGACGAGGACAGAAAGCAGGCCGGCAGATTCGCCGCGGACCTCGCGAGGTCCAGCAGCGCCTCGCAGGAGAGCCAGCGGAGCGACGCCAGGACCGAGGCCCCCGTCGCAGTCTCCGCCGGTGTGGAGGAGAAGGATAAGAAGGACAAGGCGGCCGAGGGGAAGACGGAGAGTGACGTTAATAATTAATGATGCTTCTTCGAGATAGGTTTTTGTCTTTCTCCCGAGAAAAGCGCCTTGGCAGAGGCGAGCGCAAATTATTGTACGCTCAAAAATTTCTCGCTTATTTTTAGCGAAAATCGCTCTGCAGACTTGACGCTAATGATCTCGCGAGCTAATTGACGGATTTCTTTCAGACTCGACTGCTCGAGGAAGCGAAAATTTTACCGTCGCTCGAAGAAGGCTTTTGCCAAGGAGCTTTTCTCCGTATTTATTGCATAGTTGTATAAAAGAGTTCCATCCGCGTTACAATGCAACTTTACCTGTTTAACGAGCACACTGTAGAAACTTGTATGATATTTTTAATCCTATTTTAATAGAAAAACTATTTTTAAAACCGATCGTCCAATATCTTTCTACACCCCGACCGCCCGTCACACATCCCGCAAGTGTCCCAAAAGCGCGAGCTCGTCGTATTCCCCGCTCGTGCGTCAGCACAGCCATCACAATCGGCGGCGCGCGCAATTGAAGCGCTCGCGATCCCGCAATTGAAGGAAGGCGAATTTCCCTCGATATCCCCCCGCGGCATTCCTCCCTGTTTATCCGAGAGCCGGCTCTCGGTGCGCGGCGGCGGCGGTGTGTGCCCCGTCGTTACGTCAGGGAGAGCTTACATAATTTGGCCGAGCGGCGTGAATGGCAAAGTCGGGCGGAAATTGCCGAGCTCAAAGGCATTCTCATTGACGCGCGCGCGCTTCACCGCGAGTGACGCAAAGACTCGCTCTCACACGTGGCGTATTAATAGCGGGGTGGACGCGACGTAGGGGTGTTTACGAGCAGCTCTCTCTCTCTCTCGGACGGTGTCGCGCGTGAGTCAGCGACCCGGATTCCGCGATTCAATTGAGCCGATCTCTCTCTCTCTCTCTCTCGGTCACTCGCGCGCGCGCGACTTCAATTACTCGCGCTCCATAAGCTCCCCGCCTCGCGCGCTCGTACACTGTCAAAATTCACGTGCGCCTCGGCGCGCATGCGCAAGCTACGATACGGGATAGAGACGGGAGAGGAAAGCGCGTCGCCGTTGAGGGAGAGGCAGTCGGCCGCGGATCATGAGCGAGGAGAAGCCGATCGACGAGCTCCAGGGCGCGGACAAGGCTGCCGCCAAGATCCAGGCGGGATTCAGGGGCTACAAGGTCAGGAAGCGGCTGCAGGAGGAGAGAAAGGCCAAGGAGAAGGGCGAGAAGACGGACGAGTCCGAGGAGGACAACCAGGACATGGTTCTCTATATTTTTATTTTTCTTCTCGAAAGCTTTATAATTCGCTTCTCGTTTGCCCGACGATATATACATGTATAAAGTTTCGGCTCGCGGCTTGCTTACTGCTTTTTGCTCAGAGAGAAAAATGTGTTGTGTGTCGTTGAATTGCAGATTAGAGGAGGCAGCCGGACTAAGTGATACCGCAATTGCTATGCGGGGGAGGCGACGAGCTTTTTCTTTCTTTCTCTCTCGAGAAAATGTACGTTTCTTTGTGTATATTAGTGGATCATTGTTGTTCTCTTGAATAAATTCAGTTGACCAACTGCTTGTGTTTCAATGGAGGCGACAGATGTATATCTATTAAAGCTCCTCCCTGCGTTCGAAAACGGCGGAAACCGAATCGAGTAAATTTAACTTGTTTCGCCGGCTAAAAATGACGATTTACGTATTAGCTCGAAGCCGAATAACAGCATAGTTGACGCACCTTTCAGTATTCGCTAGATAATAAAACAATCACCGGGTAAACTGTTAAAAGTGTTCGGACTATTTTTAGCTGAACATCGTCATTTTCTAATTCAGTTTAATATACATATATATAATATATATATAAAAAGGCTCGTGCGGATGCTTGGAGGTTTTAAAATTAATTCTAAGGTATTTGTTGACGAAATTTAATTATAGCGCTCTTGTATTTTACTTGATTTAACAATGCAGCTTTGCAGCCTCGCTAACGAAACGACGAAATTTCAATAGAAACTACTCAAATTTACAATATCCATTAGCAGCCGCGTCGAATTGCAAGCTTAATTGCTTAACAGCTTTTTACTAATCTATTTTAACGAAGCTTCCTCCACGCTTAACGCACCCCAGCCTTTTCCACCTCAAAAATACCGTCCTCGCACACTCATTGAAACATTTTCCGCCCAGCATTTACGTAATCCCGCTTTCCATTACCTAACCCGCAAGTCCGCTCTCAGCTTTAAAATCCTGCCTAAAAAAGCGCTCCCAGCGCGCGACTCTCTCTCGCTAAGCAATCGATCAGCCGATCGTCGAGCCGCTCCGCCGCCGCCGCCGCCGCACGCCGATGCGTATATAATTACCCGTCGTTATTTTTAACCAGTGTGCGTGTATACACGTGCTCGTGATGTGTGTGTGTACAGGAGGAGCCGTCGCTCGAGGACAAGTCGGCGGCGAAGATTCAGGCGGGAGTGCGCGGCTACCTGGTGCGCAAGCGGCAGCAGCAGGAGCAGCAGGCCGCCACCAGGATCCAGGCGGGCTTCCGGGGCTTCCTCGCGAGGAAGCTGCTCAAGAACGGCGCCGATTAGGCGGGGGACACCCGGCCGACGGATCCCACGTGGAGAGGAGATGCATTATTTTTTCAAGCACTTCCGGCGATCGGGGGTGTTGTTATTCCAGTTGGACGAGGCGGGTTAGGCTAAAGTGAAATCGCTCGCGTTCGGCCGCCTGGGAGGCGGGACGGAAAGTTCTCGGCTGCGTCTTTCGTACGTATAGAGTTTAGATGATTGAGCTGGCTAGAAACAATTTTATTGTTGGAAAAATTTACGTTTGCCCGTAATTGGATAATTTTTTAATTGAAGGATCATATTGCGATTTTTGAAACATTGTATCAAGAAGCGGCGATTGCCAATAAATACCTCTGTAACGTATGAAAAGAGTTTAGGGTTTAGTTAGTTGAATAAGCAAAAGGTTTCGCAATCTGCATAAGCCAGGTCTGTATGTTTCAAGTACATTTTTGATGAATTTAACGCGCGCGTTCGTTATTTTTAAACGTTAAAGTGCGCCACAATTGACCAAAATTCCGGACTTACTTGTTCCAAGAAAAATAAAGTAGTTAATTTTACCCTACGCTTCCCTAGGCGCTTTTCCATAAAAGATTACTTTACTATCGACCGCCTTAAAACTCAATCTGAATCGTGATAGATTTACAGTTAGTATTTAGAAACTTATATGTAAAGAAAAGAATATTTTTTTACTCACTCACCTGCAATATAATTCACGAAAACGCGGGCCGGCAGCAGCAGCAAGTGATATATACGACAATAAAGCCCAAAGGAAAAAAAAGTAGATTAATTTAGTCCGTAATAACCAAGTGCCTTGAATCGCTCTTTCGCTGCCGCGTTCGAAAGAAGGGAAACGCGCGCAAAGCAACATCATCAACCGTAGATCGAACTTTATGAACTTTTTTACACGTTTGATATTTGATATATTTCGTAGGAGTAAAAGCGACGTGAAGCAGCAAGTAGTTGGTTAGTTACGCAACGCTTGAGATTTTACAGAGAGCAATTTGTACATACATATATTTTATAATATGTTCCAGACGACGAGAAATGTGTATATTCCTAGCGTTATTATAAAATAAATTTAATCGAGCAACCTTGAAATCTTGCGTTTGATTTACCGAGAAAAAGGGAGCAGCGCGCCTTACGCAACGCGCTAATTAATGCTCCGGCGATACTTTTTTCACTCGCGTAATTGATAAGTGCAATAATAATAAGCCGTTCCTGCATGCGACACCGCCGTTCCAAGCGCCTTTTGTCAGTCATTCGCGTGCGAATTTTTTTCTCTCTCTCTCGCTCTCCGTTATCAGCTTAATGAGCGAGAAGCTACAAGAAGACAGTCGACGGTAAATCAATCGGAGTAAATCAGTCGCGTGGCTGAAAAACGCCGCCCGATTACCGCGACCCCTGAAACGCCGTCGCGCTCTCGTAAATCACTTTTTGGTTGAAGAAGACACTGCACGCGCTCGTTGCAGTCGTCTGCGGGTACGAGTCGCCCGAGTTAAAAGTACACGCTTCTTTTATTTCGCTCTTTAAAAGGAGCCGTGACATCATTTGTTTTTGTTTGCGTGGATGTTTTTCGTATATGTATATATATTTCGGTTTCTGCCCGTGCAATCGTCGGTTTTTTTCTAAAGGTCTTTAATCGAGTGCGGTGCCGAAAATAAAAATTATTCTTGGACAATTCAGCGTCCTCTTCCCGGATATATCTCGGATAATGCGCGATTATTTTGTTGCAAGTGTGTGTAAATTATTGTTCTTGGCAATAATTGTGATGGAAATCTAGCATTGTAATGTTGCCGGCGATCGGCTTGGTTTACTAAGAATTTCATCGTATAAATTTCAATGCGATTACATTTAATTTATTCACGTTTCCATAGACAAGCTTTGTAGTCACAGTAGTTCCTCTTTCGAGGAAATTCTAATACATTTTTATACAAAATATTTCAATAAAAAGTTAAAAATTCGTCCATTAAAAAATGAATTGTAAACAATGAAATAAAACTGTCAGAATGCAACGGAGCCACTTTATGTCAAATGCATATACGCATTGTCGAATCGTGAAATAAAGGTAAGTGAGTGTTTGGGTAGCATATAAATACAAAATAGAGTTTGCTTTGCTTCCTTCGGTGTGTTTCTTTTTATTGATTAAATGCACACTGGTTGACTAGTCGATTGTCGAAAATACAGCGTATCATCACTGACCAGACGCAATACTGTTATCCACGCCGAGGCGCGGCGCGATCGCTCGCGCTCGCACCTCGGCGTTATATACCTCTCTCTCTCTCTCCCTCTCTCTTCCTGTCGTCTTGCAGCCCTCTCGTAACTAAAAAAATCCCACAGCTCCCTCCTCACGAAAAATCTCACAGCCAGCTAAGAAGGGGGGACGCGTACATATCACAATTAGGTTTCTCGGTGAGATCTCGACTGGAATGGAAAGCATCTTCAGGCGTAAAATGATAAAGCGGCGGCGGCGGCGGCGGGCTTGCGGGTTAGGCAGGAGCTTGAGCTTGGAGACGGGTCTACTTGTCGAGCTGGACGGCCTGCATGTAGTCCGGGTGGCGGAGCGAGGTCTTCTCGTAGATCGGGCAGAAGCCCGAGAAGCACTCGAGGGTGTCGATGCTGCAGCCGGTGCACTTGTTGCAGCGGCAGTACATGCCCTCGCCGCAGATGCCGTACTTGTTCTGCAGGCCGCCGCACACCTCCCCGGGCCCCTGCGAAAGAGCAGAGAATTTCGCCGTTAGATTTTCGACGAGCTTATCGGCGCGCTCCAGTTTTTAAGCTGATTAGTCTATTCAATGCCACGGAGTTTTCAAAATATCTAGTTTTGCCCTCGTTTCTCTTAATTTTATCGGCGGAGATATTGATTTTTTTCACCGTTTTCAGAAATCTGGAGCGGCAAATGTAAATTTTAGCACTCGAAACTACCGACGAGTCGGCAACGATATTTTGAACGCGCGAATCTGCAATGCTTTCCCGTAGCTTCTATCGCCCGTCCCGATAATATTGGTAAACAGAAAGCTTCAAGCCGAAGTGTTTACGAAAATACACGCGACCGAGCCGATCCTCGATAATAAATCGTTTCCAAGCGTCGTTACCTTGAGACAGTCCTTCCTTCCGCACCAGTGCGAGAACGCGGAGCCGTACTTGCACTTGTCGCAGTCCATGCCGCAGCCCTCGCACTCGGACCTCTGCTCGGCGCGCTCGACGATCATCGGGTGTCCGAGGAACCTGCAATCATCCCTTTATCAAGGAGCTCGACCACCCTTCGACACCCGCCTCCGTCCTCCCTCCGAAGTGAATGAAAAACTCGACGATACTCACATCGGCAGCGCGCTCAGCAGCAGCAGCACGAGGACGCAGACGGTCTGGGCGGCTCGCATCTCGACTCGCGGGGGATCTGCAACGGAAGAAGGAGCAGTGATTCGGGCACCATCGTCGCGTCGAGCGGACCGCGATCCGAGAGAGGCGGCCGAGAGCGAGCGCGATATACTGCAGCCGAGAGACGAGACGCGACTTGCGCAACCCGCCGGCGACTCGCTCTCCTCCGCCCGGCTTTACGGGGTGAACCGCGCGGCTGATAAGCAAACACTGACCCATTCCGGCCGACTCGGCGATTGCCGGCTTATCGGGCTTTTTTCTCCCCGCTTCCTGAGCGCCGGCGCTGCGTGTCCGCGTGTTAGTCGGCCTGCGTATATATGCTCGCCGAGCGCGGAAACTTTTCGGCGTTTCTTCGAATTCCGTCTGACGCGGCGCACCTTATCCTGAGACGTTTTTTTCGCGGTGATTAATCGGGAGGATAATTTTTGGAACCGAAAGCGCGGTGTAGAGCCGTTTTTAAAATCGAACCGCTTCGAAAGCCGGAATTTTGACAATTGCCGGGGAATTATGTAATTGGCAATTTTGGTTAAATTAAAGCGTTAATGATTGCTATATTAATCTCTATAAAGTATCTAAAGCTCCGCGGAGAACTCACCGGTCCATGGGGCGGTCGGCAGCCGTTTGCCACTCGCGCCGCGGCCTCACCCCGAGAGGCTCCCTCCCCTCTCTCCGCTCTCCTAGAATCCGCGTTAAACTCGTCAACCCGCTAATTATCCGCATCTGGGCTAATGCATCTTTCCTCCTCCCGCGAAAATAGAAGCCGCGTTATTTCTGGACTTTCCTGCAGGACTTCTGCTTCCTGGCGGCGGGCGCGGCGAGAATCGCGGGGGGAAGCCGAGAGGCGCGTATATGCAGAAATCGCGCGGCGCTTCCCCCGGCGCTATTAATAGGCCCAAGCGAGCGAGAGCGGAGAGCCAGCCAGCGGCCATATCAGTGTCGCCAGCAGACTCGGCCGATGCAGGTGCCGCGCGGCTCGGCGAAAAGGAGGCAGTAAATAACGCTTTGCGTTCTAGAAATAGGACCCCCCCCGGAGGCGCGCCAAGCCCGGACCCCAGGGACATGCAGGCCGCGCGACCCGCCCGACGTGAGGTTCAAGGTAGTCTGCCCAAACTGCGCTCCTTGCTTTCTCCCGCGGACTCGAAGCCGCCGCCGCAATACCGCGCAATAATTCTCGAGTGCTTTATTAGCGACGGGGGACCAACTGCGCTTTTGGCGAGACGCGCGGGTTTTGCGCGGAGAGATTGTTTTGTCGAATCATTGCCTGCGCGTAACGCGAGCAATGATGGTGAACGTCGATCGGTGAACCGTCGCGGGGTTTCGGGCTTTGCGAATCGGCTTTACGCGGCGCAAGGTTTCTTTGAATTTTGCTGAAGCGAATATATAGCATTTTTCGGACTAAAAATAAAGGCGAACGACGGATTGGTTGATACCTGGTGGCTATAAGCAAAGATTGGCAAGTGTCTGAATGCAACTCTATTTTCTTTATTGAAACAATGTATAGAAGCTGTGTCTTGATGTACTTTAACAATAAAATTGCATTTTAATCTGATACATTTTCACAAATAATATTGCCGTCAAATTCTTGACAATCTTTATATATATAAAAAAAGTAATAATAAAGTAGTCAATAAAAAAACCCAACGATGAATAATAAGAAATTTTAAAAAAATATAAAACGTTGAAATCATTCTACAAAGTAATATACTGCCGGGGTTTTACGTTTACCGAGTTACAGGCCGAAAAAGAACTTTTACGGCAAAAATTAACTTTGAAACTCTTATTGAGTAATGCTTTAAAGCAAAGGAGATATCTTCAATAGTTAAAAATTATTTTGGTTTTATGTTCCTCAATCTAAACATAAAGTAGACGTTTCAAATGTGAATATTAAAGAAAATTTCTAGTCTAAACACTTGAAAAATTGCAAACCGTTCTTGCAAAACCGCGCGATTTGGTACTTTAACGTTTCCGACTTTAAAGATCAAAGGAGGCTGTAAAATGAACATTGAACTTAACAGCCTCAAGCTCGTAAACTGAAATTTCGTACTTTTGCAAGTCTTTTCCTCAAAATGAAAAATCTTTAAAAAAAAAGCGAAAAACGAGTTTGAAAAATGTTAAAGACAATCGAAAATACTACGACGATACGTATATAGAAGCCGTGCTCGGCAAAAGCTCTCTTACCTAAACGGTCTCAGCAGTGCGACTTGTCCTGCGGAAGCTGCCTGTAGGACTTGTGGCCGATCGAGTGGCACCCTGAGCTTATATACCCGTCCATCGTCCCTTACAGCCAGTCGCCCCTTCGCTCCTCGTTGCCAGGCGGCTCCTCTCGTCAGAGCCGCGCTGTCAGCTCCTTGACGGAGCCGACTTGACGTTCATTATCATGCAAATGCTCTCCTCTCTCCCGGGCCGTTAATAGCGGCTAGCAACAGGGCTCCACTTCTGTACGCTTTACATCACATTATAGCCTTGGGGCTGACGCGACGGGCGCTGGACCGGGCGGAGAACGGCCTCCTCCGGATGCGCAACTTCAGCGTCCTCGCCGAGCAGCTGCTCTTCTTCATGCTCGCCGACAAGCAGCTCCTCGCCTCCAAGCAGAGGAGCACCAGCCTCTACAGTCTCATGTTCTACAACGTCATGGCCTACTGCCTGAGCTACGTGAAGGAGCTGGTGACGAAGGAGGACTGGTCGCCCTACGTCACCCTCACCGAGAGCTCGCAGATCAAGCACCTGGCCATGTCCGCGACCAAGATCGTCCTGGAGTGGACCAAGGCGGTCACCTTCCTGGTCACCGTCACCTTTACGCTCGTCGTATTCGGGCTCGAGCAGGGCTTGCAGCATTACACGTGAGCAGATCTTAGCATTCGTTTGATCCAGAAACATTCCGAGTCGCAGGAAAGGAACAATGTTGAAAAAAGGGGGTTGATTGGAAAATCCACGACTGTAACTTGTTGTACGAGAGCAAGTTTTTTTTATCCGAAAAAATCTAGTTGGTAACTGTATTATATGAGATCAAATAAAATAAGGTTGATTAATAATTTTAAAAAATTTTATTTTATTTTATTATTAGACGAAATTAGATTTTTCTAATTATGAATGAACTTCTTTTTATAAAACGGATGAATATTCGCTGATTTAAATTTTCCATATCCAACGAAATTTACATAAGTTTAGACTACATCTAATCAGAAAGCAACCCTGAATTTGAGCCTTTCAAGCTTGACTAAGCTTTCCCTTCGTCAAAAGTCTTTAGAATTCCACTGAGTTTTAAGTAACCTTGAATGTTCATTTAAATTCATTGTTCAATTAATCAAAAGTTTTCAAGGCTATCGCCAAAAGTTTCCGTGTAATTATATATAAACCATTTACAAAAAAATATTTAAATAAAAATTTATATTATCTCCAGCAAAGAATATTCTATTTTAATTTTTTCAACATTTATATTAATAATAACGAATAAATAAACAGCATTATTGTAATAAATTAATATAGTATTACGTAATTTTTTTTAAACATTCAAAAAACTTTAATTTGATAATTAATCCAGTTTTTAGCAAAGGCAAAATGAAAGATGCACAATTATATTCAATGATAAGAAGAGTTTTTATGTTACATAATGTCGAAAATCTTCGTAGAGTCGCTCTTAATAAATTAAAACTTAGCATGTGTGTTAATCTATGCATACAATTCAGCTTTAAAGCAATAACATATTAATAAAATTGCATTAAAGTACTTATATCTTGCAATTAATGCGCAATAAAAATCATCCCCCAGATTGCCTAATACGTTTAAATTCATAAAATGCCGAAACTATATCTATCCAAAAGAGATGTTACGCCAATATGTTACGAATGTTTCTGCAAAGAAAAACCCATAACGGTCTCTTTAACTTTTCAGGCCATCGATATCCTACACGATCGTCACCTGGCTGTACTACCTAGCCACGGAGAAGGTCTTCGTGGACATGTTCCCCTCGCTCCTCGCCTACTTCCAAATCGAGTACTTCGAGTCGCTCGAAAGCCTCTACGCCCCGGTTATCCTGCGCCTCTTCACGATCTCCCTCTCGGCCCTGTTCATCGTCCTGCTGATCCCGTTCGCGCCTTGGCGCTTCCTCTTCGTCGCGGCCTACCTGAACGTCCACCTGAGGGCGAAGGAGCTGCTGCAGAGCCACTGGGAGGCTCTGCAAAAGGAGCGGCGCGTCCTCGACAGGTACCGCGTCGCCAGTCCCGCCGAGATCGAGGCTTTCGACGACGTCTGCGCCGTGTGCCTGTGCCCCATGACCAGGGCTCGGATCACACCTTGCCAGCACCTCTTTCATGCTAGCTGTCTGCGACTGTGCCTCAAGAACAGCGACACCTGCCCCCTTTGCAAGCAGCGGCTCGTTTTCCTTTGATCGTCAGGGAGGATCGCGAGCCTCGTGGACATTTTTTTTACTGTGATATGCGTAGACTTGATTCGAAATTGGAGGTGCAACTATAGTTTTTTAATGAAAACCTTTCTTTATACAACGATCAGAGATTTTTAGACGCGAATAAAGTATTGACCTACGAAATTGTAAAATTGATAATGGGAATTCGATGATGTTGTTTTTCAAGTATTGGTGCTCAAAGTGCACTTACAGGAAATAGGATTTAAAAATTGATAATATTGGAAAAAATAAACAGCTTTGTAACAAGTTTTTAAAGTGTATTGTAATGAAACGTTTGTATATACAAGTATTGTTTTTTTACCTATAAATAAAATATCACTAGAAAGAATTACTTTTCAAATTTGCAAGTAATTAATGAAAATTCAACATTATTGTTAAAAAATGCTCCTACAGTGAAAAATTTATAATTTCAAATCAATAGTTTCTATTTTTTCTTATTTTCAATTTTATTTGTTTCTTCTTCTCCTTCATATTTCTTAGTGATATCTATGTATTCACCATCCGGTGCTTCGTAACCTTCTATTGGAGGTGTATATACAGGACCATTCATATGATATGGCAATAAATCAGGATCAATCTAAAAATATATCACAAATTAAAATTTTTTTAACTTATTGGTTTTCTCTTACATTATACCTGTATAGCAGATTGATAAAGTTCCTCTGATTCAGCTCTAAGTTGTTCAAGAGCTTTTTGTTGGCGACCAATACAGTCCTTTATATACATTACAGTTTTAAAATGTTCTCTTGTTTTAAATCTATTCCATTCTTTAAATAATTGAGCCCTTCTCTCTAGTTCTTCAACTGATAAAAGTGGCTTCTCTCTTTTCCTCATTCTAATAAATAAATAAATAAGTATAAGTGAAGAATAACAAGACAATGAAAATAAACATTATAAAATTATTACTCCAATTCCTCTCTAAATTTTGTAGATATTTCACATTCTATTATAGGTTTTAATTGTCGAGCATGTTTTTCTAATCTCTTGATTTGTTTTTCTATTTTTCTCCTTTTACGGTCTTCCCTTGCTTTGATAATAGCTGGATCTAACCTTTTCTTTTTTTTTAATGGTTCTGCACTGTTAAAAAATATTTTACAAATTTTTTGCCAAAATTTTATGTCTTAAAAGATGAATTAAATTTATGAGGAATTTACTTACCATAATATATTTGTGAGATTTAGACATAATGGAACAGTTGTGGCAATGCTTCGTGTTGGAATTAAAATATTATTTACCACAAATCTGAAATAAAGTTGTGTATAATAAACATTTTTTAAATTCCTACAATAGCTACTTTGAAATACCTTGATGCTACATTTAAAATCCCTGAACTGTACATGTTTATTACAAACTTATTTAGTTTAGACAGTCTTTTAATCTATTAATAGATGTCAAAGAGAAACATTATAAAAAAATGATTATTTGAATATTTTTTAGTAATCTAACCTATAAAATTTATGTTTCTCACGAGGAACTTATGCATTCTACAATGTTTAGTTGCAAACCACAAAACTTACGCAAGTTGCAATATATATATATATATATATATACATATACTACTGAGGCCCTTCCACAATAGCGTGTCAGGCGTTCAGTTCAGTGCACAAAGTCCGGTACGGGCACGCATGCAACGAAACTGTTGTTTCCCATCTAGTAATAATTTATATTTCATGAAACGAACTAGATGGAATATACCGGTCTACGTGTAGTAATGTTTTCAAAGCATAGAGTAAGCTACTTCAATTTAAATTAAAAAATAATAGTGATTATTCATGGTATACTAGTCCACGTTTTGTGGTTGTTGGGTAGTTTCATTAATTGTTCCTAATTAATAATAGATTTCCCCCGGGTTATGTGGTTGTCTGGCGTCGTATCTATTTTGTTTAAATATTTATTTATAATCATTAATCACTTGTCTGGGTCGTTGGGTTTACGTATTTATTGTTTAAATATATATTTATTACAATTATCAAATACTGCCTCGGGTTATGCGGTTGTTGGCTGTACGTATTTATAGTTTAAAGAATTATCTATAATCATTAAATACTCCCCCGGGTTGTATGGTTGTTGGGTGTACATTTAAATACGCCGCTAATATCTTGTCTTGGTCATGAGTAGCCAATCACAGTGCAGCGTGAGGGAGATAGCATGTACCTTGAAAGCAGTGACGGTGGGGCTCCAATCTCCAATATCGTCCATAGTCCATTGGGCTACATTCAGTACTACTGAATCAGTAGTACTGCGACCGCATTCGCATCATGCGACCACTTCATAATCGAACGTGACCGTTGGCAAACCAACAATCTAACGGTTAATTAAAAGATAAAACGTATTGATTGACTAAAATTATTAATTAAATAAATTATTAATTGAATATATTATTTAACACATTTGAAATTGTGAAACTATATTATTTACTTAATTTATTATTTTGCAATAAATATAATTTATTCAAGGAGTTTATTGTGGTTAATAACTAAAAAAATCAAACAAAATGCCGCGTATTATGATAAAAGGTGGTGTTTGGCGAAATACCGAAGTAAGTGTCCAACCTATTTATTTTAACCTAAATTAATTTTTTTTTTTTATTTAAGGGCTTCTCAATCTCTTGCGGGATTACATAGCTACGTAAATTAATTACTAACATATTCACTGTTACTTAATGTTCTTTCAATTTTTCTTAATTTTTAGGATGAAATCCTTAAAGCAGCTGTAATGAAATATGGCAAAAATCAATGGAGTCGTATAGCTTCTCTTCTTCATAGAAAATCTGCAAAACAATGTAAAGCTAGGTGGTTTGAGTGGTTAGATCCAAGTATCAAAAAAACAGAATGGAGCAGAGAGGAAGACGAAAAATTATTACACTTGGCAAAATTAATGCCAACCCAGTGGAGAACTATAGCACCCATCATAGGCAGGACAGCTGCTCAATGTTTAGAGCGCTACGAATACTTACTGTAAGTTTAATATTTACATTTTTTTACTAACAATGGATAAAAATAACATAAATATTTATTATCAGAGATCAAGCTCAAAAAAAAGAAGATGGAGATGAAAGTGTAGATGATCCCAGAAAATTGAAACCTGGTGAAATAGATCCAAATCCTGAAACCAAGCCTGCTCGGCCAGATCCAAAAGATATGGATGAAGATGGTACGTATTTTAATATTTGAAATTATTCAAAACCATGTTATAATTTCCTTTAGAGATAAATAAATTATCTAAAGATATTCATAATTTTGGTTTTTATGTAGAGTTTAAATCTGTAAAAATATTTACTTATTTATCCAGAATAAGATACACATTTATATTAGAAAATTTACCAAAGAGAAATAATTTTTTAAATAAATGGATTTATGTAACTAAATGAAAACTAAGTAATAATAACTAAGTTATTACTTAAAGTTTGATACTATATAATTAATTTTAGAGCTTGAAATGTTGTCTGAGGCTAGAGCTAGATTGGCTAATACTCAAGGTAAAAAAGCTAAAAGAAAAGCTCGTGAAAAACAATTGGAAGAAGCTCGTAGACTTGCAGCTTTACAAAAAAGAAGAGAATTAAGAGCAGCTGGAATCACTGTTGCACAAAAAAATAAACGAAAAAGAGGAATTAATTATAATACGGAAATACCATTTGAAAAAAAGCCAGCTCCTGGATTTCATGATACATCTACTGAAGAAATTGATCCATTAGCGGCTGATTTTTCAAAATTAAAACAACAAAATCAGATGACTTGGCAAGAAAAAGAAGAAATGGAAAGAAAAAAAGATAAGCAGAAACTAAAGCAAAGGAAAGAAAATGACATGCCAGCGAATATGTTAAATCAGGAGCCTGTCAGAAAAAGAAGTAAACTTGTTCTCCCAGAACCTCAGATTTCTGATAGAGAATTGCAACAAGTCGTGAAATTGGGACGAGCTTCTGAGGTATTTTTTAAATTTTTGTAACACTATTTGAATATTCTTGCGTTCAATGTTTTATTTAATTAAATTTTTTTTAACATATACATAAATCAAATAATCAATTAAATATTATTTTATTAGAATAATTTTTAATAATAATAATAATATAACTAATTTTTTGTTAAAAATGATGTATCAGTTTAAGATTCTCAATGTATTCTTTTTCAAGAACAAACGTTTTTTCTCACTGTTACAAGAAAAAAAAGAAAATATTGTTAATAAGAACAGAAATATGACCGCAAAAAGTAAACTTACGAGTACGAGAAGTAATTTTATTTAATTTTCTTTTTTGAGGTCGACAATTACATTCAAGTTTATGTTAAAAATGTTACTTTTTACATTAAATAATGCATCATTTTATTATAGGCTGCACGAGAAATAGTTTTGGAAGGCGGAAACCATTCTTCAGATAGTTTGTTAGCAGATTATTCTTTAACTCCTAATACTGCAATAACTCCAAGAACACCAGCTGCTGTAGATAGAGTTTTACAAGAAGCCAAAAATGTTATGGCTTTAACACATGTTGATACTCCTCTAAAAGGTAATTAAAAAAAAACACCAGTTTCGAATTATATTTATGAATAAGTCTGATCAAGAATTGTTTTCAAGGTGGAATGAATACGTCTTTAAACAATGCTGACTTTACTACGGTGGTACCGACATCAAACGTGGTGGCCACACCGAATACGGTCTTAGCTACACCATTTAGATCTCACAGGAGTGATACATCTCCAGCTCCATTCAGTACTCCAGGATCTGTGAGGCAGCAAAATGCAACAGCTGTTCAGACTCCCATTCGAGATAAACTTAATATCAACCCTGAAGAGGGATTGGAAGCTGTTGAAATCTCAATTTCTCAGAAACAGGTAAAGATCCAGCCCAAAAAAATATGATGATGCTATTGAAATATTGCCTTACATTTTGTAACTATTTTCATAATTATTAACTTTTTAGATAGAAATTGTAAAAAATTACAAAATAATTAAAATGAATACTTTTAAAGTCATACTCTATTGTAAAATATTTTTTAGGTAAAAGAACAACTTAGATCAGCACTTAGTTCCTTACCAATGCCAAAAAATGATTATGAAATCGTGGTGCCAGAAGGAGAAATAAACGAAGAAGAACCATCTGCCTCGACAACCGATATTGTCGAGGATCAAGCTGACGTAGACGCAAGAAATCAGCAAGAATTAATAGAGCAACGTAAGTTTAGTTTTTTATTAGTATAAAATAAATATTTTTTTTCTACAATTCCGTTGTAAATTTAATTTTCAGAAAAACGAGAATTAGCTAAACGATCGCAAGTTATTCAAAGAGGATTGCCGAGACCTAATGAAGTAAACATGAATGTTTTGCGACCTTCAACTGAAGTTTCACTAACTGATTTACAAAAGGTTAGCTGTATTAAATAATATAGTATCAACAATTAATAAAAGAAAAACTAAATGATAATATTTTAATTACCTTAAAATTTTTTACTTAAAGGCTGAAGAATTAATAAAACAAGAAATGATAACTATGATGCATTATGATTTACTTCAAAATCCCGTGCAGCCAAATCATAAACGGGCACAATCAAATATAAATCAGGCACAAAATTATTTGGAAAATCATCCTTACGAGGAATTTTCCAAAGAAGAACTTGAAGATGTAAGATTTATCATTTAATTAAATTATATGAGAATTACTAGTTTATTAATTTAATTTATATTTTTCTCTGTAGGCTAGCCGTTTATTAGCTGATGAAATGTCCGTAGTAAAAGAAGGAATGGCTCATGGTGATTTAAGTTTAGATGCTTACTGTACTGTTTGGGAAGAATGTTCATCAGAAGTAATATTTTAATTTTTAATTTAGTATTAAAATATAATTATACCCAGTAATAAATACACTTTTCATTCTTTTTTAGGTTTTGTATTTAGAATCACAGAAAAGATACACTAGAGCTACTCTAGCATCCAAAAAAGATAGGATTGAAGCATGCGAAAGAAAATTAGAAGAAAATAGGATGCATATGACAGGTGAAGCAAAACGAGCAGCGAAAATGGAAAAGAAATTGAAAGTTTTACTAGGAGGTTATCAGGTAATTTAATAAAAATTAATAAAATAAAGTATGTCTTCCCATTACTAAAACATACAGTAATTTTTAATAGATCATTTTTTTATACTAATGCTGTGAGTGCCGCAATATTTGAAAAAAAGGATAATCAAACAAAATAAAAAAAACTCGCTTACCCTTCATAACTTTTTCAATTGAATTTCAGTTTTTTCACTTTTTTAAATTGTATTTGCAAAAATAGTATTAACAATACGGAAATATAAGTAGTTCTTGTCCTCGCCTCGCTTGGGTGGCTAATCAGAATTGGAAAAAAACGTCTACTTTACTCCTTAGTTCCACAATGTACTATTTTTTTATAATTATTAATTTTTTTACTTTACAGAATCGAGCACAAGTGTTAATTAAACAATTTAATGATTTAACGGATCAAATAGAGCAAGCCGAATTAGAGTTATCCACGTTTAAATTTTTACAAGCACAAGAGGAAGTAGCATTACCAAGGCGAATAGAGTCTTTAACAGAAGATGTAAATCGACAAAAAGAAAGAGAACAGTCATTACAATTTCGTTATGCGCAGTTACAGGAACAATTGCAAGAACTGCAAGCTCAGTCTTTTCAATAACTTTTTTTATAAAAAAGACTCACAAATTGTATATCTACAAACTTAAATATAAGTAAATCTTTTTTTTTTAATTAATAAACATATTAAAATAATAAAATTATGAATATATTTAATTTTAATTTGTATTTTATTATTTTAACATTAACAACAAATTTGTAAATTACCGTATAAAAGTTTATTTACACATAAATTACAATTTGGAAATTTTCATTAAATGGATATCAGAGCTTGAAAAAATTGGATGCTGCTGACTTAATGGAATATTTTCAATTTTAAATCTCTGATTCAATTCTACTAAAAACTTTTTCCAGATAGTCACTTGCTTTGCAGTATCTCTTTCCTCTTGTGACAAAATTGCATAAGCTCCTTCATTGTTTAAAAGAGTTTCTAAAGTATCTAACAGTGGTATTACTGACTATAAAGATAAAAAAAAATTTCAATTTTTAATTAATTCCAAATGTAAGATTAATACCTACTTCTTCATAATATATACAGTCTGCCAAGAGAATTATTTCTGGTTTGAAATCTAACTTTATTTCTTTTCCCCATTCAAGTATTTGAACTTTAGCAATTCCTCCTGAAGTTCTCCATTGTTTTTCGTTAGCTTTAACATTTTTTTTTAGCATTGGTATTGCACTTTCTAAATCAGTCAAAATCACATCAGCTCTAAAAACAGTGTGCAATTAGAAAAAAATGTTAAATAAAAAAAATTTTAATTATTTAAACAAAATAAAAATACCCTAAGCATGCTGCTGTTATTCCAGTGCAGCCCAAGCCAGCTCCAAGCTCCAAAACTTTTTTTCCTTGCAGCCATTTACTATTTTCACTAGTCAAGTCAAGGTATTTTGCAAGTACCAGTGCCGCATCCCATATCACACAACTGATGTCCCCTACTTTCTTTTGTACAAAGGCTAAAGTTGAATTGCAACTTTCTATTTCCAATTCTCTTAAAAAGAAGCCGTTATTGCCGTCCATTTATTTTAGTATTTAACTAAAATTTATTCTAGCCTCAATTAAGTATGAATTTTAAAAAATAAGAAATAAAATTGCCTACCAGTGAAGTAAGAGTTTTAAATATTTTATTAAATTAAAATTAAAGATTTAAAAATCATTTTATAAAACCATAGTGTTTTAATGTTAGAATATATTACATTTCGCCTTCACAAAAACGATCAATTCATCGTACTTAGGTAGATGTATGAAATAAATGAACTGTTGAAACTGAAAAGGTGGCACCACGCGTAAAATACCGCCAAATGTCACTCGATAGAATTACCGGCTTTTGTCTATTTGAATTTCTTTCCCCACATGTTTTGAGGTTATATTGCGGAGGATAGTATATGATGTTTATTTATCTTATTATTTAAGTTCTTTAAGACTGTTAGATTGTGTAGTAACGAGTACGTTTGTGTTTTTGAATAAATACAATATTTTATGTAAATAAGTATTCTTTAGATTTAATTCAAAATATTTATTTACTACTTCATTTTCAGGAACTGTGATAATTTCTCAAGACAAAAATGGATAAAACTTCCGAAATAAATAAGACATATTGCAAGGAGTTTTTAGTGCGACGAATGTTTCTTGCCATCGGTTCAAGTATCATAGTACACTTTATACTGATGAGCGGCGTCATATTAGTTACTAATTTGAAAATAACACATCCTCTTGAATGGATACAAAATACTTGGAATGTAGTGACCTGTTTGCGGATGTGGACGTATTTTTTTATATTTTCTATAGTAGTGTTTTTACAAGGAATTATCTGCAGCAAAGACTACATGAATTCACCTTTGTATGCTTCCAGTCGATTTGTAAAATTTTGTCATATCTTTACATTGCACAATTTATTAGTAGGAGGTCTGTATACGCTATTGGGAGGAGCTCTTGCCTGGTTGCATTTGTCTGTTGAAGGAGGTAGATTTGGTTCCCTTATTAAAAGATGTGAACAAATGCAAGGCTATTGTCTTGTTGAAGAACATTAATTTTTACTATTAGAAGGTTTTTGGATTGGATTATATTTTTTTGTAAATTCTAGTTACAGAGGAGTAAGAAATTTACAATTTACAATTATTCCACAGTCAAAAATATCTCAAGTCAAAAGAGGTATTCAATCGTTGATTGCAAGTACTCTATTAGATGGACTTTGGCCTATGATTTATTTTCTTGGATTTTATTCAATATTTGGAAATTATTGCAGAAATTTGTTTACATCTCCATTTTCTTTATCAATTGAAGAAATACCACTTGATAAGTTTTCAAGATTGCTGAGTTTTTTTTTAATTTTTTATGCTTGGTTACATGCAGTACTTTTTGTTTTAATTATCCAAAGTATGCATTTGCTTTTCCAAGCTTATTTAACAGAGTGGGTTCCATTTAATATTGAAATAAGTCAATATAATGAGAAGTCTAAAGTATCACTAGCAGAGACATTAACAATGGAAAAAATTCCAATCATGCAACAATTGGGATATTTAGACCTTGTGACAGTAGCTCTAAGGGATAAAACAAGAAGAGCAATTCTTTTTACTTTAAGTCAACCTGGAGGTCATCCATATAATTGGAATAGTATTGTTGAAAAAAGTTTATCATTGGTCAAGAAATTTTCAACAGAACTCAATAGTGCTTGTTCTACTCAGAAGGAACAGTCGCCTTCGCTAATTAAGCCTAAACCTGTTCTCAATAATGCTATACCAGATAAACCTTACACATATCACATGAGAAGTTTGGTATCACCGCTAACAACAGTTATACCCAGTCAAAAAGAATGTGAAAAACCAACTGTGTACCAAAATTTTATTAAACAATATTACAACAACATGCGCCAAAGTCTCATAAATTATCTTTTCTCAAAAAGATTGATTTCTTATATTTTTGCAGAACAGTTTGAAAATAAATTAAGACATGTACTTCAAGATGCACAAGCTGTTATTTGGGCAATAGATGCAATTTCTTCTTTAGCAGCTGTTTCTTTAAATGAAGATCCTTATGGTATAGTTCAAAAAGATTTGCCTGAAATAATTGAAACTTTATTGAAACTAAAGCAATCTTCAGATAAATTACAAAAACTCAATATTGCTATTAGAAAACCAACAAGTGACGATCGATTCCTGAAACAGACATTGACTGCTCTTCGTTCTGCTGTCAGGCGGAGTTTGTATAGAATTGCTTCACACTTCAGAAATTACATTGATGATTTAGCTTTACCTGCATTAACTGTTGAACAGTTGCAACCATTTTTAGTTTATAGAGAATAATTATAATTTTTTTGTTTTAAATTAAAAACTTACATTTATAAAAACACATTGACATTATATGATAGTTTTGTATTTATAACTTTTCTCAATATTTATTTGATTTTTAATTCATTTTCGCCAACATTTATTCTTATAGAAACTTTCTATTGTTACTTTCTTATTAAATGTGCCCATCACTAGAATATAAAAATGACGATTTATCACTGCTCATTAAATATTTGATTTTTTTTTATCTACTTCAACGAAATAGGACATAATTTTGTAAAATTACGTTTATAGTTTTGGGTAATAAAATTATAAAAATTTAAAATTAGTTTTTTATGTTAATAGTAACAACAATTTTTTTAAATGGCTGATCTTTTTTTACATTATATATAGTTTGAACATTACACAATTTTAAATAAAAAAAACTAAATTTACTTCTATTATTATTATGCATTCACAATTTGAAGCATAATAGTTTATTACAAAAATTACCTTTTCAGATTTAAACATTAATTTTTAAAAATTATTCGAAAAATTATTCAAAAGTTTTTATTATAATTTTAAATTGTGCTTTTATGCTATAAATTGACGTCAAATTTCGTCATAGGAGCTATCAACCTGCATCGCATCAACTGTATTTGACTGACGCAAGTCACTACAGAGTGCAGGTTTGGTTAGATTGACTTAAATCAATTGACCTTGTCGCAGTGGAACAACTGTGAACAGCTGCATTATGTATAAAATTATTGAATTATGAGATTTGCTAAATTTCTAATTTTAATATCAGTTATTTGCTTACTTTAAATAACAAAAAAAGATATATTTTCAAATTAGTGTTGTACAGCAGGTTAAGTTTTTAATCTAGTATGAAAAGATAAGGAATAACGTATAGGCGCAGTGAAAACATTACTCATGTCGTACTTATGATTGAAGAAAATTAATATTTTTAACTTTTACATAATTTTTTGGAGTTTAATAAGTTATTGTATTAAGGAAAGCAATATCAAGGGGCGCGGGAGCGCCCCGAAGCAAGTATAAGTTATATATATATGTTGTAAAAAACGACGGCGGCGACTGCAACCTTATATACATCTAATTTGCTATTTTTTTGTATTATAACATTGATTTGTAATTCAATTTTTATTTTACTATTCAAGATTAAAATGAGTCAAAAACAATCACAGTTAGAGGAATCCAGCAATGCTTCTTCATCATCAAATCTTGGTAGCTACTTTGACAGTAGCACACCTACTATTTTTGATGAAATAGTTTCAACAAGCAAAACAGATGTATTCTCAACAAATACCACTTCTAAGTTTAATATGCCACCTGGAACTCCGAGTAATATTTTTGAGAATGATTCTTCTTTTGAAGATCAATCTAATGAACAGTCAACAGTTAATGATATTCATCGAGATGCATGGATTCCATCAGAAAATACTCGAAAAATTCTTAGAACCATTGCTACCTCTCCTAATGGAGGAAACCACTTAGATAGAGAAAATTTAACTATGCCAGGGCTTATTATAGCTGAAGAATTAACTGATCCTATCAAAGAAGCTGTTTCACATTTTCTAGGTGAAGAAGAAACTATTAATAGAAATGTTTCAACTGCTTCAGATGTAACTCAGGTAAAAATTCTGTATATAATTATTTGTATTTTTATAAATTGATAAAATGGCATCATATCTCTTCGTAAGTTCATATCTATATTTTAATAATCCTTAAAGAAACTGTAATCCAAGAGCTACTGATTATGTAATAAAAACATCAATAAGTTTTAGTAAAAAAAAAAACCTGCCAATTTATTGTCCCATACCTTTTAAATCTAAAAAATTTTATTTTTTATATTCATTAAATTTTTTATTGATCAAAGAAATGAAAAAGAAAATTATTGTGGTTTACAAAATGCATCTGACAATTTTATTCCATTGCAAATTTTCATCAGATTAAGAAAAAAATTTTATAATTTAAGGATTGTAAAATTTAATGTAATTGCAAAAAAAAAAAAATAATTAAAATTGTTTTCATTGCAGGATGAAAGAGGTTTACGTTCTTTAATTAAAGAAGGATGTTACAGAGCAGCAATTAATTTAACTGGCAGACTTCTTACGATTTATGGTCAAGGATATGGAAAAATTAACCATCCAAGTAAACACACTCCACATTCCCTTCAATTATGGTTCACTAGATTAGCGTTATTGACAAAATTGAAACAAACTGAAATTTTAGAAACAGAATCCACCCCTTTTCATAATCTTGATAAACCAGATATGTACTATACGTTTTATCCAGAGCTCTATGGCACTAGACCTGGTTCCATGGCACCTTTTGCCTTCAGATTGTTACTTGCAGAAATTCCCATGCATTATGGCAAAGGGAAACGTGCTTTAGATAATTTATATGTTATTTTAGCTACAGTAATAAAAATTGTTCAGAACTTAGAAAATGATTTATCAGAAGAAGGTGGAGCTGTAAAGTATAATCCAGAAGAAAAAGAAGACGCTATTCAGCTTTGGAAGGCGAGGATATCTAGGACTTTAGTTTCTATTATAAATTGTGCAATTTCAATAAAAAATTTTGTTCTAGTCACAGAAGTTCTAGAACAGCTTTTTAATTCAAGTGAATGGAAAAAAGGACAGGCTGCAACTCTAAATTCAACTGTTGGTAGGATATATTTGTCAGTAGGAGATATACCTGCAGCTGAAAAAAAATTGAATGTAGTTAAAAACGAAAACCTAAAAACAGAGAATGTAAAGGAACTAACAGATAAAGGGCTCATGGCAGTAGCACAAAATACTTTTCAGGAAGCATTAAACTATTTCAAAGCAGCATCAGAACTGGATAAATCTAATGTAATGTTGTTAAACAATATTGCCGTTTGTTATCTTTATACAGGTCAGCTGCAGGCAGCAGTACAATTAATGGAAAACATGGTTACTGTACAAAATCCTGTGAAAAGTTTGCAAGAGGCTTTTCTTTTAAATTTGTGTACGTTGCATGAACTTCATACGACGCACAGTAAACAATCAAAGCTTCAGTTATTAAGACAACTGAATAGATACAATGGAGATGCTACTAATATTCAGTGTTTAAAGCTTGCTATGTAAAAACTATAAATCGTTATAAAAAAAAAGTTAGAGTATTAATAAATTTTTTATTTTTAATTTAAAGTTTACAAAAGTGTTTTTTTTTTAATTTCTTAAAAAACAAAGAAAATTCGGCAATAGATAAAAACAGATGTTTAAGTATATGATTTTTATTCTTTTTTTTCTATTGTGAATTTATGTTCCACATAATCGATTTTTCAATCTAATTCGGAAATTTAGGCGCTTACGAAGCAGCATTCACCATTTTTTATTACATAAAAAAATCAAATTGCTTGAATAATATTACAAAATTAAAACTTTCTATAAAATAACTTGATTATAGGTTTGTTACGTTGAGAAAATTCGTTTTTGCATTTCAAGTACGATTTTTAATAATAGAATCTACTTAACATTAGACACGTAGTGTTACAACACAATATTGTTATAGTAGAACATCTGATTTTCCTTCGAGCTTTTATCTAGCGTAAATGTAGTCGTTTTAGTATTTTGCAATTATTTCGCTTTCGTTTCTAAATTTGCACTAGACATGTACGAAGAACTTGCACAGTCAAATGTTATTTTATACCCATAAAAAGAAAAAGTGAGACGTCATCGGGAATTAATATTATAATTAACTAAGAAGCTACTTTCAGCGAAAAATAGCTCAAATTCTTATACATAAGAATATTTGAAATTTATTTACTATCAGCCATTTTTCTAGGATACAATTTTTAGACTATAATTTTTTAGATGTAATTTTTCGTCTTTACAGATGACAGTGCCCTTGCAAGATATAATGCAGATGCTCAATAAGTTATACAACTAAAAACTTTGTGGATACAGTCCCATTTCCCCTTTAGTTTCTAACTTTTATCTAAAGCATTGAGATATTAAAAATGATATTGCAATTGTTGAGCTACCTTTACTTAAATTCTTTAACATTAGGGAACATTCCAACAAGATGTCTCAACGTCAAAAATTCATTTAAAAATACTCTTCTTAATGATAAAGATTTAATGATAAAAAAAATCGAAAGAAACTTTAGAAGGGAATATTTAAATAAATAAGTTCATAACATTGTTTTTATCAGCCAAAGCATCTATTTTTTGTGATGAGAAAATTGAAGATGATAAGTCTGCGTGTACTTGTTTACGAGATGAAAAATGGCCGTTTATTTTTCTTTCCGAGTAGAAATTTCATGTTTCTATGAGACTCTTTAGTAGGTTTAAAACTGTACCTAGCATTAATAAATATAACATTGCTTTACTAGAACTTTAATAATTATATATCGAAATTCTAATTATCTCATATCAAGGATTATTCAGTTATATTAAAATTATAAAATAACAATAACGTCTAACCGATTACAAAGAATTACTTTTATACCATTCAAATTTGATTTTTTAAGTAGATTCTTGAATTTGATTTTCATCAAAGCCTTTGTAAAAAAAAAATGTTGATTAATGCAAAATAAGTCTTATTAGGTTCTTCAATTGAAATTACCGTTATTTATTCTGTTTAAAAGTGATAAAAAAAAGATATATTTTTGATATAAATGTACAATGTAAGAAATAATAAAAAATATTGAATAATGCACTTATCGCACACAAGAAATTTCCGCACGCATACTTTTAAAATTGTTTTTCAAACCACTTCAAATGCCATACAGAAAATTGCTCACTTAATTACAAGTATTAAGAATTCTGAAGCTTGCGCACATTAGGTAATGAAAAAAAAAGAAAATTTTAGTTTCTTAATGTTTAGCTAGATTATACAGAATTTAAAAAAGCAGATATGAAATGGATAAGGAAAGGTAATTTCACAAGTCGGAACCTCTAAATACAACCGATAATTGCTAAAAGATGTAATGCCATTAAGAAATTTCTACTCGGACTATAAAGAGCTCGTATTATCTTGGCGTAATTATAATGATCATCATAAACTCTTGCACGATGCGAGTGTGACGAGCAGTGTTGGAGGGGTGGAAGAGATGAGTTTTCTGTTGCCATCTTGGCCTCGTTAATTCGTGGCGCATTGTACGCGCGAAGGTCCACTCTCGTCCTCCTCGTAGGCTTGGCGTGTGGTCCGCCTGTTCTCCTGTTCTGGGTCGAGGTCTACGAGATTGCATTCCTCCGCGTTGTCAGGTACGATAACTTCCTCTCGCGGTGGTAGGCACTGCTCAAGTGTAGGAATGATTGAGGGATCGATGGTCTTGGGGAAGTTGACGACGAATTGGATAATAAGTCGACCCTTGTTGAAGGGGTCCTTGTACATAGGCATACCCTCGCCAGGGATACACTTGAGGTCGCCATGCTTCACCACTTGACCAGGCAGAGACGTCACCACGAGGTCTCGTTGATCAAGCGTCTGAATAACCTTTTGGAAGCCGCACAAAGCCTCCACCAGTTCCAAGTTCATGCGCATGACCAAGTCGTTGCCGGATCGCCTTTAAAATAAGAGAAAATATTATGTTTTAAACCAAATAACCATCAAAGCATATATTTCTCTTTAAAAGTAAATGCCTCACTTGTAAACTTCATGTTCCTTTTCATCTAGCAAAATGACAATGTCACCAGGTTCTCTATCAGGTTCCTGGTCACCTTCATCAGCAAAGACAATTTTCTGCCCATCTATCATGCCCTTGTCAACATAGACCTCCAGTATTTTCCTATCCCTGATAGTTTTCCTGCCATTGCACTGCTTGCAGCGGTCCTTAGGCTTAATACGCTCACCTTGCCCTCTACATTCACTACAAGTGATGCGAAGCTGTTGCAGCATACCTGGAGCCAGCTGTTGAACCTGAACTTGACAACCAGAACCTTGGCAAGCTGTGCACTGTTCGACTGCGTCTTTCTTGCCTCCGATACCATCGCACTTATCGCAAATAACGTTCTTTTGTAAAGCTAATTTACGAACTGTCCCCTTATAAAGCTCTTCCAAAGAGACCGAAAGCTGGTGGATGACGTCTTGGCCTTTTCGTTTTCGGCGACTATCGCCGCGCATACCGCCAAAGAACATCTCAAAGACGTCCATAGGCGAGGAGAAGCTACTGCCACCCATGCCACCCTCTTTAAGGGCTTGCTCACCTCCTTGATCATATATCCTCTTTTTCTCCGGATTCGAAAGTACTTCATAAGCTTGTGAGATTTGTTTGAACTGCAAAATTATACAGTATTTCTTATATTTTTATTTAAGCTTACTTTTTACCTGCATAGATTGATTTAAAAATTAAAATTATCTGATGACCAAACAGCAGAAAAGTATAACACAAGAAATTCACTTTTTAAACTTTAATTTATATATATATAATATTTTGAACAATATATCACATGATGTAAATTGATTACATCAGCAATAAATTAAAATGAAATCTTTAGCAATAATGTTTAGATAAAATAAAGAACAAAAAATTTCTTAATCATGAATTTTTTAAAAAGAAAAATAATAAAAATTGATTATAAAATTGATTTTAGAAATGATAATAGATAAAGATAAAGAACTTTGCTGCTTTCTTTTTGGGTCAACCTCATTCTTTAATTAAATTAAAAATCAATTATCTCTGTTAGTCATCAACAATGACTAGTTATTAAGTACTAAATAGATGAATAAACATGTGCTTAGAGTTCAAATATATTTGATAACAAATTTTGTACTAACCCTTTCACCTTCATCAGGATTTTTGTCAGGGTGATATTTGAGAGCCAGTTTCCTGTAAGCTTTTTTCAAATCATCTTGTGAACATCCAGGTTTAACACCTAGGATGTCGTAAAAAGTTGTCTCTTTAACCATAGTTCCTGAATTATCCGTTTTCCTCTTATATATTAGACAGCAAAATCTGCTTTCTTGTCAAAAGACAACTGGACCAAAAAAATGTCCTGTAATAAAAGAAGCATGTTCTAGCTTTACAATATTATGGACTAAGGTATTTAATTTATGTTTTTCTTATATTAATGGATGAAGTAAAAATTTTATTCATCTTTATCTACAAGCTTTTTATTGCAAGGTCTTGCTGTTTTAAAAATTGAATCAATCAGCATAAACAAGAAAGAACTATTCTATACTAAGTGACTTTGTATAGTTTGGGAAGTTAGAACTGTACTATTCGTGAGTTTGCATTTTTAAAATTTAAATGCTTGCGAAACTCTGAGCTCATGGACTTTGATGTAAATGATGCATCTACAAGCGATTAATTCATTAGCCAAGACTATATGTAGAACAATTAGACTAATAATGAATATCAACGATGGCTTCATAAAAAATTATAATTGCTCGAAAAGCTTAAAAATAAATAAATTAGTCATTCCAAAACTTGAAAAGGCTGTCTGATTCCACAAAGAGAACATTTGAATTGACAAAAGTGCGAAGGCAACGATTGATCGTAAATCAGCTATATAAGCACGCACGAGGCCAAAAGCCAATTCGACGATACATACATTTGAAAAAACGTAATTAGTTGAGTGCCAAAGTCACGTATAATTAAAACGTCAAAGGCGGAAGAACGAAGACCGAGCAAATGTTGGCGCTAGAATGCAGGAGTTAGCGCGAACCTTCCAGACACGGAGAGACGAACGCGTTATCGCGCCTCTCCTTTTGTACGAGTGTACCTATACATTATTTTAAGCTAATATGCATTTTCTAGACTGTCATGAAAATTGTAACGATTATTCTCCAAACCCAATGGAGACGCGCCAAGCAGGACAAAATGACGGAAGGATCTTTCGCGTGGCGCGAGCTACTCTTTCGTGTCCCTGAAAAATCGCCTCCATTGCTCTCGCGAAAAATCGCGAGCACGGCGACGGCGAGCAGAAGCCAGTTTTTCGCCATTGACATGCCGCGATTTTACCTGAAGAAGACTCGAGAAACCCGTTTGTTTCACGAGGTTGCCTGTTTCTAATCGTTCGGGTTATGACTTGGCTTTTTTCCCCCACGAGGCAAAATAATGTTCTTGTAACGCTGTCTATCTCTCTCGCAGTGCACGTTCGATCGATCGAGAAGGCACCGACTCTCTATTAGCTTTTATTTTCGCTGAAACGGAAAGGGTTCGCGGATTTACCTGTGTTTTATGCGAGGAGTTGAGGTGTCTCGTCCAAGTGTACGATCCTCGGAGAGAGAGAAATATAGAATCCCACGGGGAGACAAACGGAAGTTACGGAGACAAAAGTCACCTGAAAACTGACACAGCAAGCAGCCAAGGCGATTTTGTTCGAGAAACTTCCGTTGGCTGACTCACGCAAACATGTGCACACATACACGTTAGCCAATAGTTTCGCAGATTTCTCTTGGAACAGGAAGGGAGGCTCTTGGATTTTTTGTTGAGGAAGTTACAGTAGAATACTGAACTATCGTTGGTTTATTATTAACCAATTAAATTTTGGTATTTTAAAAGGGGACTTTGTCCATATTTTAATTTAAATCAAAAAATTTATTCTGTATTAGTATTTTTCTAGAAATTATTTTATTAAAACTTACAAAAATAGATATTTTTAATATACTTTACACAATATAGTACATGATTCAATCACTGTTATTAAGAATCAAATTGGTAAATATACTTTTATTCTTTAAATATGTGAAATAGAGTCCAACCATTAAATTGCTTTTATTAATTGTAACATCACAGTTACTTTTTGTTCTTTCGCTAACTATACTTGTTTGAATTACAAAATTAGATTTTCCAGTTTCATCTTCTAATTCAATATGAAATATTTTTTTTTAGACAATTATTATTGGTTTTTCATAGTTTCATATTTTTTAACATACTATCTAGCTTTTAAACGTCATAATAATTCAGTTCTCATTTGCTGTTTTTTTTTTAAAAATTTCTTTTTCATAGGACTTTTAAATGAGGTAGACTGAAAAAAAGATTTCATTAGTAAATTATTATTGAAGAAATATTATCATTTATCAAAAATAAACTGTTGATACATACCCGAATTTGTTTTAATTTATTCAATATTGGTTTTGGTATGTCATAAGATTCTATTTGGCGCAAGACATTTTTACGAAAATGAACTCTCATAGATTCAGGTGTTCTATGTTTTAAAAACTAGTAAAAGGAGAATTTATTAGTACAAATTAAAAACGCAAAAAAAATACCCTTGAATAAAAAAATAGACTTACACCTTCTGCAGATATACGTTTGTACAAACTGGGACTTTTTACCATAAAATATAATTTATTAACTATAATATAATCTAAAAGAAGTCGACTTTCCCAGGGTTCCCAGCTAGGCCTAAGAAATTTTGTATGAAAATTAAGATTAAAAACGATTTCTAATAAAAAATGTAAGTAAAATTGATTGAATTCTTACTTTTTTTTTCGACGAACTGACTCTGCACCCAGAGTACTATAAAAGAACATGAATATTTGTATAAAAAGATATAATCATTAAAAAATTAAGCTATCCTTAACAAATTACCTATCCGAATCTTTTAAAAGACCACTTTTGCTTGATATTTTATTCCCAATGGGTCTGAAATTATTTCATAAAATACATAACTGTGTTCTTTTCCTCTAATAGATACAGATTATTACTTACTCAGTAGGTTTTGGTCTAACTTTCCTTTTTTGTTTGGCAGGTATTTCTGGTTTAAATGTAGGATCACAAATTATACAAGATTCCTGGCCATTATGAAAACTGTAATTACAAAAGGAATTATAAAAGTACATTTTTACTAAAGAAACAGCATACATATCTTTAAAATCAAACTAACTTGCGACAACATGGCTCAAAATCTCGAAATTCTTTTTTCTCAACATACTTTGGCCCAAACCTTTAAAATATAAAATAAATTAGAACAATGTTGATTTAATAACAAACTTGCAACATTCATCTAACACTCACCTGTATGGTTCTATAGTCAAGCAGCGATTGGCATCAACACAATCACGAATATAAGTTACATTATAAAGTGTATTAACAGTTTCTTCTAGTTGTTTAAAGTATTCTTCAGTAGTAAAAATATGCTTTGGAAATTCATCACAAGTAGCTCCAAGTTGCTGAAATAAAAAATAATATGTATTACATAAAAATGTAACTTGATACTGTAATAACAGCAGTACTAAACAGTAAAAAATAATCAGTAAGAAATGATTAAATTAATTATAAAATATTAAAAACCTTTTCTTAATAAAAAAACAATTTCAATAAAAATGTCACAAAATTGTTTACTTTTGTTAGTAAACAATTTTTCATAAACAAGTAAAAAATGACGTTCGAAATAAGGTGCCACAGTATTATTTAAGCAGTGGCTTACTTTTTCGATCAATTTAACATGCATTGTTTGTGCTTAAACTCACCGTTACAATTTTTTTTAAAGTCTTGCATTTTTCCTCAGAAAATCCTTGGAATGCAAAAGATTTGCGAGCAAACAAATGCAAATTTAGCGGTTCATCAACGCTTTCCGAATCGCTACACCAGCCCGCCATTTTTACAAACATCGCTCATGTGTTTAAAACACTGCTTTGTAAGTTATAGCGCTTCGTGTGCCGACGAAAATGTTGCAGGTACGCTCCTTGAAAGGTTCACCGATGCCAAAAAGCAGCTAATATGAATGTATGCCAACAGCTAACCGACCCCACCGTTGACGAGTAGTGTCGACTGTCGAATTTTATGGTGGATCCCAGATCCGTCGGTTTCTTACCTGTGAACGATCGGTAATACAGTTACCAGCAAATACATCTTTAATATATTTGTTATTTAATCGAGTTATAAGCACTTTATTAATCATTTTTGACACCTTTAATTAAAACGACCAATGTTTCACATTTTGAACTAATTTTGAAAATGTCAATATATATTATATTAATTAACAATTATCAATAATAAGGTAAAACAACAAAAATTAAAAGGAATGCTAAGTTTCTTAAAAGATTTAAAAAAAGATTTTTTCTACACGAATTAATATACATCAGATTTATTAGCAAATAATTAATAGTGTGAATAAACTCCCGCGCTCTTGAGACTGTCAGTGCCTCGTGCGCGCGCATTTTGACTTGAATAAGTGCAACAAAGACAAACCGACCCTCCCTCCGTTGACTCGCAGCGTCGCAGCGCACACGAACAAAGCCAATAATGACGTTGATTGACCGTCAATTACCGAAGCTATTCAGGCTCAAGTTGCACGAGTATTGGTGTATAACATAACATAACGTAATCGTATCGTTTTAGCTGCACTAATTTCGATATCGAGCGGCAGAGGGCACTTTTTATTGTTGCAAAAGCATTGCAAATCGTCAAAAGGTAATTATTGTCGATGCACATACATAGCGTGCAGCATCTGCTTGTTTATTTCGAAAATTAATACGGACCTTTAATGAAAATGCGATAATTATCAGATCGTTTAAAAGTCATAATGAAAAGTTAGTAAACTTTTGATTTGTTTATGTATTAAAAATTATTGGCTTTAAAAAATCCGTAGGAACTTAAATAGTACTGACTTTAAAGGTCTTGAAAAAATACAACTAACGAAATTTTGGATGTGAATAATAATTTGTTTATAAAAAAATAAAAATAGTCGTTTATTTATCGAGAGGTAAAAAGAAGTGGTCATCGAAAAAGGAATGTCGAAAATAAGCCAATGAAAGTCGGCTATAAATTAGCGGCGGATCATCCTTTGAAATTCCGAAAATGCCAGCTCCATTGAAGGGCCTCATCCTAATAGTATAACAGGCATGCGCGAAATTTCAAACATATCGCAACAACGCCACTCCTCGACAAACGACACCTCTCCTCTCTGGCTCCGACCTCTCCTCTACAGCCAACTGCCAAGAGCGTAAGGCAGCGTATATCTATAGAGCGCAAGAGTGGAGGGAAGAGCCGCGGGGCGCGGGCCAACAGGTCTCGCGACGGGTCAGTTGACTCGTCACTGCACCGCGTGCTGCTCCCCCCCACTGCACTGGTGGCTGGCCGAGAAAGACAGTCGATCCGGCGAATAAAGGTGAAATCCGGCAGCGTTCGTACAGTATCGTCTGGAGAGGCGCGCGCGCGCGAGCTCGCACACACAGTCACACGCACGTGCGCTCCGGCCGAGACTCGGCCTTCTGGGAACGTGCAGAGGGAGCCATATTTTTCCGATACACGTCGCAGCGACCGCGTAAAAAGCCTGCGCGCACGCACGCACACAGAGAGAGAGAGAGAGAGAGTGAGAGATCTGGCTGCCTCCCTCCGCGCTCTCCACGCTCACCGTCGAACGTACTGTAGCAGTAAGCGGGACCGAAAAGAGTATGCGCGCGAGTAGTGAGTGAGTGAGAGGGAGTAGGTTAGAGTGCGCGGCGGCGGAGGCGCGAGGAGATTCTCCAGCTCTCGCCGACGACGACGACATAGAGACGGCGCGCAGTGAAGAAGAAGAAAACGCGAGAGAGACCGGCGAGTCTCCCCTTTTACTGGCCGCGCTCCTGCCTTTTTTATACACAGCTGCAACTCGGCTGTACGTTTTTAGCCGCGACCGACGAACCAGAAGTGCATCTAATAAATAAGCGGCGGACCTTGCTATTTCTACTGGCCCTCTCTACTCGCGAGAAAGCTTGGCTTTTTGAGTTTTCGCCTTTTTTACGCGGCGCGTGGAATTTCGCGCGGTGACCAATAAAAACGTCAAAAAGAACGGAGCAGCAGCAGCAGCAGAAGAACGTTATTACAAAGTGGAGTGGTGGTAATAGTGCGCGCGCCAGGTGTGTTTTCTCTCTCTCTCTCCTTCTCGTTCTCTTCTCGGCACTTTTTTGTCCGCAGTGTGTCCGTGTCTCCTCCGGACGTGAGAGAGAGAGAGGCGTTATAACCTCGTCTTCGCTCGGAATTTTTTGCAGTTTCACTCCTCGAGAGCCGAGAGCGGCTGCTTTTTAACCCGCTCTCGCGATAATCGGAGCAGCGGCGGCTTCTGCCTTTTGTTTTTCTTAACCTAAAAATAAGTCGCAACTACGGAGCAGACAGAGAGGGATAGATAGAGATAGAGGAGAGCGGGATTTTCCGCGAGCGCGCGTGTGTGCATAACGTATATGTATAATTGTGTGTTTTTTTTTTAAGAAGCATATCAGAAATCAGATCAGGGCGGCGCATAACCTCGAATATACTCGGATGAGAGAATGAATTGAGGATCGACCCCCCCCGCCCGAGGAAGAAGTGTTTCTCTAAGGAAGTGTGTGTTTTTTTGGTTTTTTGGTTCTTTGCATCTGGATAATAGTAAATGAAGGAAGAAGCAAGTGGCAGTGCGCGTTGATGTAGAAATATCGCGGTGGTGTTTCAATTTCTTGCATAGTATTCGTTCGGTTTTTTCATTTCGGTGTCGTAGTCGCGCGGTGCGGTGCGGTGCGCGCTTTTGAACGTCAATGGGATTCGCGACCCGCGTCAGATCCTGCACTTATGCATCCGAAGAGCGATCGAGGCCGCTACGTATCAGGTGAGAAACGATGCTTCACGACTTTTACGCTTGTTTACGTTAGATCAGTATCCTCGCCTTCTTCCTTGCCAAACGACGTTCATTCACCACTGAAATTAGGCCGTGTAAACAAATAGTAGAGCTGCGCGTAGAGGTTAGGTTTCACTAGTTCTCGGATATCTTTTTCAGCTTATGCCTCCAAGAAAAATCCTATAGTCAGTCGGCGTGTAAAATAAAATTAACCCTTTGCATAAAAAATTTATTTAACCTTTTTAACGAATAAAGACAATCTCACTTGATTTTTAATTGCGTTTTCGTACGATAGCAAAAAATTTGATTAAAATCAGTTTGCAATCAAACAAACATTAGTTTCGGGCTATTAAATGTAGATTTTATGTGTAGAAAAAGCGAAGGCTACGTACGCGTACATTCAAAGTTGATGAAAGCATGTTTTCTGGGCAAACAGAAACGCATCAGAATTCATTGTTGTCGAGAACAATCGCGCTTAATTTTCTTAACGAAGATCGTTAAAATTATATCGTCGTATTTTTATACCGGCCGTACCTTCCTTATTCGCTTTTTTTCGCCTCGCTTCGGAGTCGAGGTCGCGCCAGTTTCAATCGGTATTTTGAGTTATAAAAAGCGGCGCGCCGGGGAAACAGCCTGCACACAGTGCCAGGATGTTATTGCGCGTTAATAACGACAATAATTCCGCGCTGATTGGAGGACAATCGGTCGGCTGATTAAATTCTAGGATAATGGCATTGCGTAAGGATCGGGAGAGCTCGTGTCAGTGGACAGACGGCGCGGCATCATTGTCATTGTACTATCATAATTGCCAACTTTTCTCATTATTATTATTCCCGCCGCTACCTATCGTTATTATTATTCGGTATTATTATAATTATTATTACTGCTACTCTCAACTTTATTATTTACGCTATGAATATTATTCTCATGGCCGTTATGCTCTAAATTTTCCATTGTCTTTTGCAATTAATTAATCCTTTTGACAGAGAGCAGACCATTATTTTCAATCTCCCGTGCGCTCGCTCAAATTATTAATTTGCTATTGAATACACTTCATCCCGAATTATATAATCTCATTACGGTTTTACCTTAATATCGAAACTTTGTCCACTCGAAATAGGCTGTTTATGACGCAGCAACGAGCACCGCTACTCGATTAAAAATAAAAGCTTTAACGCGCTTCGATTCGTTGACTGATTTTTAAGTAAATGCTTCAGGCGAGAGAAAATCGCGAAGGATAAATTATTGTGCTTGCTTGCAGAGGATGCCGCAGGTGCTGTTAGCCTACGAGCTCCAGAGGCGGCAGTGTGTGCCAGTGATGTCGGTGGCGAGGCAACTTGCAGCCCTGCTGGACCTGGACCATGGCCGGCAAGCCTGAGCAGCCGGCCTCTCATTCAGGCCCCACCACGCTACAACAGTCCCAGCAGTTGTCGTCTCTCCCTCGACAACAGCAGCAGCAGCAGCAGCAGCAGCAGCAACGGAGCACTCTCGAGGAGCAGCAGGCCGCTCTGCAGAACAGCGTACTAGTCTACGTGTCGGGCGATAACTTGGCCTACGCGAGCGCCATCGATCAGCAAAATGCTCTTGCCAATTATCAGCAGCAGCAGCAATCTAATCAGCAGAACCATCAACAGCAATCTAATCAGCAGAACCAGCAGCAGCAGGCAAACAACGCCGCCGGCTACCTGCACCTGCCGCAGGTCTTTACGGACAAGTCTCAGGCCACGGCCTTCTTGTCGAAGGAGCACGACTTCGAGATAGACACGCAGGAGCCGCTGCGCACGTCGAGTCGCGGCAGCGACGAGGACTCGGCCCGCTCGCTCGGCCCGGACGACGACGACCTCGTCGACGATGGCAACTTCGTCGTGTCGCAGTTCGAGGCCGCCGTCGGCGGCGACGACATCATCTACCAGGACGGGGAGCTCGTCGACCAGGACGGCGACCTCGTCGACAAGGAGCACCTCAAGCTCCTCAAGATCACCAAGGACATGCTGGAGGGCTGCAACGGGTACGCGACCTCGGTCAACGGCGGCAACGTCTACACGGCGGCGTCCCTGGGCTTCCCCCTCGACGAGAAGAGCCTGGGGGCTTTCGCGGCCAGCGCCGCCGAGCTCGAGGCCGCCGCCACGGCCGCCAGTTGCGACGCCAACGGCAACCACCAGGTCTTTGTAAGGCAGAACGGCGCCGGGCTCACGCTCTATCAGAACTCGATTATCTCGGACGAGCAGCCGCAGCAGCAGGACGACCAGAATCAGAACAATGCGGGACTGGTGCTGCCCGACGGCACGGACGTCAGCGCGAGCCAGGTGAGCGCGGCCTTCGCGAACCTCGGCAGCTGCGACTCGGTGAGGTCCGACACCGCCGAGTCGACCTGCAGCAGCCTCAGCAGCCACGAGAGTCAGGAGGTGGCGCTGCAAGATGCCGCGAATTTCGTAGCGCAGCAGGCTGCGCGAGACAATGCCCAGCAGCAGCAGCAGCAGCAACAGCAGGTTTTGGGGGTGCATCAGGTGCTCGATGACGCTATGAACAGTGCTGGTGTTTGTGGTTCGGTGCAACAGCAGCAGCATCCGCAGACGCAGCTCAGGCAGAACCAGCAGCAAGGCCTGCAGCAGCAAAGCATCGCGGTGCCACAAGGCTGGAAGAGGATCTGCACCAATGGTGTCATCATATATATCAGGTAAAGATCTCTTTTTACCCTGCATATTTTACGAGATGAAAATGACTCATCACAAGCATTTAACTAATGTTGTTGTTTAATATTCTAGAATTTAAGTCATTTATGATTTCTGCTAAAATCTCGCACGTTTCGTTTCAAGAGAATTCTTTTCAAGAATTTACCTTTAAACCTATTAAAGTAATAGATTTGTTTAATGTAAATAGAAAAAAAAAGTTTTTTTTGCGTAAATATTTGTAAATCCAAATTGATCCGTAATATTGTTTTTCCAAGAATGGATAAGAAGAGCTTTTTCAATCAGTGTTTATTATTTTATGATGAAATGCGAACAAAAATTAAAATTCAACTTTCAATTGTGTACATAATAATGTGTAAATAATTCATTAAAGTCATTGAAAATAAATTTGATTTGTAAAAATAAATAAATTAAAAGTTAAATCACGAGTATCTAAATATACTTTCATTTTAAACAAATTCCAATACCCGCATTTATTTGAAAGGTCATGATTCATGATGATTAATCTCGCTCTGGCTGCCAAATTCATTTTGTGTTTCAATCTGCACGGACGTAATTCTATTTATATACTGCTTTACAGTTTTATAAATTCTTCATGAAATGTATAGAAGCTATAGTCAGATTGCAAGCAAGTAAGATAACGTACCTAGAAAAATTGTATTTAATAAGGCGAAGTGAAGTAATAATGTTATCACGCTTTATTTGTAAGCAAGCAATTATTGACTGTCGGTAAGTATAAGGTTGACTAAAGAAAAACTCGTACAATGTTTATTTGTTGAATGTAACTCGACTCAAGCAAAAGACGTTATTTACCAAAGCTACTTAATCGAAGTATAAACGCAGCCGGTGAGTTTTATTTTTTAAGTATCGCCGTCGACGTTGTTTCGCGTATTGCCTCAGTCTCCCTTCCTCGAGTCTCAAAATACACGTCTTACCCGAGAGAGAGAGAGAGAGAGAGAGAGAGAGAGAAAGAAAAAAGCGAACGGAGAAATGTCGCGGAGCCGAGCGCCATAAATTAGTTCGAACTCGTGTACGCTGAATTCGAATTTCTTATTCGGGGATTGAAATATCACATTCACCGCCGCGGCGGCGTCGGCCGCCGGCGAGAAACGCGGCCTCGATTGCGTCATAAAGATATTACCTTTTTTTTTCGTTACCAACATGTATATGAGGAAGAAAAAAAAACGGAGATAAGCGACTTTGACGAAACACCGAGCCAAAGTTTTTTGTGCTCCAACGTCTATTCCGACTTGTTCTTTTTCGATTGCACAATCGATTCGTTTAGTAGAACGTTATAAAAGCGTTTACCACAAACACGTTACGCGATAAAGATATATTTAAATAAACAGTCGATTTAACGAGCCTTTTTCCCTTGAAATCGAATTAATACTCGAAGGGGAAGTAACCGACATCCGATGCCTTCTCGGATATCAGCCCGTAAACAAAAGTTTTCTCGGATCCTCCCGCGGCCGAGTCGGCAAATCTCGCAGAATCCCCCGAGCGGCGCACGTGCCGTCCGTTCGAGCCCGAAGACGGAGGAAAAAAGTAAGGGCGGCGAAAGAAGCAGAGCGGCTCTAATTGAAGGTGAAGTGGGTATAAATGAGGAGGAACAAGCGAGGCAAACGAGGGCAGGGGAGAGGAGGAAAAAGTTGCTCCTCTACGCGCGCGCGACCAAACTTTTGCTCCGCTTACGCAACGGAGCAACAGCCTCCCGCGCGGCTTCCACTGGAACGTTAAACCGTAATGGCGGTGCGCAGGCGCTGTAATTAATTATCTCCGTCGCGGCTGTCGATTCGGCCTGCGAAAGGGACACGAGCTGCAGTTTTACAATGCGGCCCGTCGCTCATTTCGGCGATTTCGCGGTTTTTCCTTTTGGGGGGTAAACTTTGACCGATGTTGGCTCGCGGGCATTGTTTTTGCGCTGCATAATGACGTTTGCCCGGGAGATTAACGAGAGAGAGAGAGAGAGAGAGGAGCCGGGGAATTTTCGTTTGCTTTGTCCTTCGGAAATCAAGCCCTGTTTACCCGGTGTAATTGAGGCTCGATCGAGGACGACTTTGTCGTGGTTTTGTCTGCTTGTATACAAAGTGTCACGCGCACACGCAGACCTTTCCCCGTCTAATTGCTCGTTGCATAGATGTACGAAAGTGGCCCGAGAGAAAAGAGTTGATGAAGGAGATGAAGAGAGAAACAAGAGCGTCGAATATCCAGCTTAATCAGCGGAATAGAAATCCAGCGGGCAACAAACGGCGATCCTAACCTCTCAGCGGGCTAATTTATTCGATCGAACAAAGGGCTCTAATTGCGCGTACTTTTCCAATCAGACTCTCGTCGGAATGGGAGAGATATTTTCGCCCGGCACTTTCTCGGCTCTCTTCGAGTCCCGGCCAGTCGGCGGCGAGCGACACGAAACTTTCACTTTCGCCGCGCGCTGCTCGACGTGGTAGTGGTGTATATGAGGTCTTTGAACCTTTGTTTTTCGGTAGGAGCGCCGGCGATTTTCCCATAGCCGAGAGAGGAATTTCCGGGGAGGGGACCGCGCAACGGTAGCGGCTCCTTCCACTCGCCCGAAGAGACACATCTGGAATCGAGATTCTAGCGCGTCCTTGAGGTTGAAAACGCGCCGTCGTCGTAAAACCTTTTTATAGTTGCCGCTGGAAGGAGGAAACTCGCGCGGCTAACGAGAAAAACGGCCGTTCGACGTCGAGCACAATTGAAATGCGCGTAAACGTCGAAATTAATCTGCTTTCTTGGCTATCGGAGGAGTTGGATTAGTTTTTTTTTATCGGCAAGAAATTTGCTGCTGCATTAATTTTTAACTTTTGAATTGAGTTCCTTTTGTCAGTCGGAATGATACGACGCTCTTACGGCGTTAATCGTTTAAATTAAAATTACTTTACGTAATGCGTCGCATAAATTAGCATTTTTTTTCTCAGCTCGTAAATTATGCAAATTTGCTTTAATAATTTATGCTGTAATGTTGTCGAATAATAAGCTTTTCATTTTGTAATGAAATTTATGAAAAATAACTGCATACGGCTTCTTTGAAATTACGGTATTATATATTATTAGTCATCGGAGTGAAATATTTGAATGCGTATATAATTACAAGTATTAAATTTGTTTCTTTTTCTTTTCAATAATTAAGTCAGAGAATATCAGAGTTTTTAACAACTTGTCATTAACCGAAATTAGCTGCGGATAATTAAAAATAGGTTTCTATAATGAACGTTCTAAAAAAAGCAACTTGATGAAGAAACAAAGGTCGCATATTTATAAGCTTACAAGTCTCGTTACGTTCGCCGACAAGCCATTAATCAAGTTATACAATAATAGAAAGATTTCTTTTTATTGGCTACTTGCTAAGCCCTTTCAAAATTCGATTTAAAATTTAGTGCCTATTTTATACGGAAAGACCGTAGCTCTTCACTGTAATTTCGCTCCCCAAGTAAGCTGTAACGTGATTACGTTGTTACGAGGAGAGCAAGCGTTAAAAGCGAGGCTCGCGTGCGCTTTCAAATCACATTTCCGATACTAACAGACTTATCTGACAAGAAAGTCCGCGGCGCGCAAAATTTATCTTAAAAAAAAACCACAAATAAAAGTTAAAAATAGCAAAAAGGGAAGAAAATCGTTTATCAACGGAGCGATATATACGTTATAGTAGTCGGGCAAAGTGTATTTACCCAGGGCGAAATCCGGAATCGGCTGAAAAAAGCTTAGGAAGACCCGCTCAAATAATCGTAATCGAGTCGAGTGTGTATCGGCGTGGCGCGCGGCATTTGCCGAATGTGGCGCGCATTTCGGACGTGACCTTGACTGGCACACGCGATTATCCGCCAGAGAGAGAGAGAAAGGGAGAACGTGAGCGAGCTCACCCTCGAAAGGGAGGGATTTCCCATATTTTCTGACTCACCGCGAGAGGCTATTTATACGCTCGCTTACGCAAATGCGTCGCAGTTTCGATTTGCGCGATTTCCCGCAATCGAACGCTAATCCAACCGGTTCCCGAACGTTTTTCGGATTAATAATTAAACCCGATAATTACACAGGTATACGAGATTTTGTATCAGAAGCCAACTGTAGTATTTCCGAAGGATTTGGCTGTGCTGAATCACGCAGGCTCTCGAGATATTCCAACTTAAACGTGCAAAAAACGCTGTTTTTTTTTCCTATTTTTGAGGTTATGTAACATGACAACTTAATTTTTTTTTATTCACAAAACCAGTAAGAACACCTGAAAGTATAACTCTTTTTCTTTAAAATTTATTTATATAAAGAGATATGACAAATTGAATTTTTTGTCTGACACGTGCCTTCGGACACTGCTTTAACCAATTAACACCTGAAATGCCACTTTTTCAAACCTGTAGCTCAGAAAAAAATAAAAAAAAAAAAGATTTGGACTTTTAAAACTGAATTTTAAAGGAGAATAGTTAAACTTTCAGATGCTCTCACAGTTTTGCGAATAAAAATATTATTGCGATGTTACATAATCTTAAAAATTTTAGGTTAGCCTGTCGTGAAAGAGCAATATTCGAATTCAGTACACCAAAATCCCTCGGTTACACCTAATTTTACGCGTAATATAAAAAAAAAAAAAAAAATGACCAATTACTTGCATAAACTTGCGCTGCGAATTACAAACAGCGATTACCTTCTCCCGAGATAATCGCGAGAGCAGCATCGCCGCGAGGAGCGAATCTCGTTTGTCGGACGTTAATTTCCACTCTTTCTCGTCTCGTGGCCCCGGAACTTTTAAGAAAATCTCGCGGAGTCTGGAAGTTAATTAGAACTCGGGCACGTTCCTCGCTCTCTCTCTCTCTCTCGGCTGGCAGCGGCGACGGCGTCATTCGCGGTTATTGGATTTATTCCTGCGCTCTCCGGCCTCTCAACGAGCCACTCGGCGTTCAATTGCACGGCCGATTTTAATTACTTTTCCGGGGGCTTATCAATCAAGGCCGCTGCCGCTGTGTGCCCCTCGTTTTTTCGGCGCGCGCCTCTGTTTTATATCGTTTTTTTCGGATTGCCTCGCGTAAAGCCCCCAGTTTTTAAAAGCCTGGCAGCTCTCTCGTCGCGCTTGGCGAGCGTCTTTTTTTGCGCAACGCAACGGATGTCTCGCTCGAACGAGCGACTTTTTATTATCGCTCTTTCGACGTGGACTCTGCGTCGAAGCCGCGCGAATTTCGAACGCCGACTGGTCGGGGGGGATAAACGCGAGAAAGCAGCGCGTTATTATTAGATGGCGTTTATCGGCCGCCGGCGCAGCTTTCACCTCGCCGAGAGAGCCGCTCGAGCGCGAATACGTCAATCAAGAGCGCTCGATTATGCCGCGGCGATGATTCGGCTTTTAATTCGACTCTCCTCCTCTTGTTTTTCGCCGAACGAGGAAGCGCCTAGTTCCGGCGTCGCTGCCGCCGCAATGAAATTCGCGCCCGGGGAAAGTCAATAAAGCGCAATTTCCCTCTTTACGAGTGCAGGCACAAGCGCCGGCCCCCTCGACAATGGAGGGAAAGAGAGCAATTTTAATATTTCTTTTTGTTTTGCTCGGCCGCCCTCTCCGCTTCGATCTCTCGTTCTTTCGAGAGGAGCGCGCAAAGTCCCCGAGTGGGAGCGTATTATTTGTTTATATTCTGCGGGGAGAAGATAAACGCGACCGTCGACACTCGATTCCGCGAGCGTGCGAATCTTTTATCGAGACGTGTATACGTCGAAGGAAACTTTCGAAATCTTGGCTCGGGGGAGAAGAGAGGCCCTCGGTATAAAAGTGCTGGAAAAAAGGTCACTTTGCAAAAGTAAGTTTTCGAAACGTGCCTTCCAAGTTTGAATGGCCGCGAGAACATTCGAAATCATAATCTCCCGACTGCTGATGTCGAGCGTCGGGTCTTCCCGTATATATAAATAAAATACGCCGCTTCTCTCGCTTCGGTAAATTTAACACTGAAAACGGAGCAAGTTTTCCTCCTTTGAAAGGAAGGAGTATGTAAATGAAAGCTCGGCAATAATTTTTTCGAAAATTCGGGCTCCAAAGGGAAGAGAGAGAGAGGAAAGAAAAAATCTGAAAGTCAGCGGGAATTCGCGGTAACAAAAGCAGACACGAGAGAGAGAGAGAGCGGAAAATTTAGCGAAATTTGCCGAGTGACGAGACTTTTGGCATGTGAAAAGAGAGAGGAACGAGCAAAGTGCACCGAGGGGGAGAATAAAATGGGCTTTATGAAAGGAAGGAGGGAAAACATATTTCGAATAAAAGCTGACTTATTCATCCTCCGCTCGCCCTGCGCGCGAAATCATTTTCCCCGCGGCTGATAATCAATTCGAGAATGGAAAATCCGGGGAAAAGGAATGAAAATTTAAAATCAATCGGGGCACGACGGCGGCGGCGGCGCGGCCGAAATTAAAACAAAGTATACACGCGGCTTCTTCGATCCTCGGCCGTATAACACGACGAAAGCTGCTCTCCTCTCCCCGCCGCTTGAAACTCGTTAAAAAAAGAATCGCCGCGCCGGGAGGGAAGGAGGAGGAGAAGGATAATAATAATGAAAAAAAATCCACTCCGTCGTCGCGCTCGGCGCGAAAATTAAATTTCTCCAGTCGGCACAAAGAGACGACACGACTCGCCCTCTTGACTTTCGATCCCCGAGCGTTACGCGGCAGAGAGAGAGAGAGAGAGAGAGAGAGAGAGAGAGACGCGTGTGGAAAGAAAACAAAAAGCGCGAGAAATGAAGTGCGCAGGCGTTTATCTGCTCTTCCTCCCCTCCCGTCCCGTCCGTCGCGCGAATATTTCCGACGGACGAACACACCCGCGGCTGCCCCAAGATTGCGCAAAGCTCCAAGAGCGGCGAAAATCCCTTGTTTCGCGGCCGAAAAACGCAGTCGCCCCCGTAGAGAGAGAGAGAGAGAGAGAGAGGTGGTCTGGCTCCGGATAACGACGCAGATATCGTGTCCTCTCTCTCCCTTTCGAACGGAGCTCTCTCCGCTCCCCCTCCCCTCGTTATATTGCGCAGCGGAGGCTAGACGGAGCTTGCGATCAATATCAACTGCTGCCGCTCTCTCTCTCTCTCGCCGAATTCACGCCGCCGCTCCTGCACGACGACATTGTGTCGCGCGCGGCTACGCCGTCCTCTATATATACGTAGTTGCACGAGAGAGCTGCGACGCCGCCGCCGCCGCCGCGCGCCGATGCAACGCCCGGGTCGTGTGTCCGGGGTGCGCTGGTGGGGGGGTGCCGCCGCCTGCTTGAAAGCCCAGGGCTTGCGAGATTCTCCTCCTCCTTCCCCCCCGAGAGCCAAAGCCCGCTGATGCGTCTGCCCCGACAGCTTTTTTCCCTCTCTCTCTCAGCCGAGGGACGACGACTTTTAGCCCTTTGACTTTTAGCTCGATCTCGCGCCGCTCCTTACTCCATATTTTCCGTATTATCGCGCGGTTAAATGCGTAATGTCGTTTGAGAGGAGGGAGCGCGCAAGTATAATGCCGAGCTTTACATTATTCTCTCTCGGTGCGCGGACAAGATTTTTAAATTTTCCGCCTCCGCCGCCGTTGGAGAGAGAGCTTTTGTGCGCTTTATTTTCCAACCTTTTTTTATTTTTTTTTTCCGTCGCTTCACGCTTTTCGGAACTTTTGTGTTTGGCTTTCAGTTTTGCCCTTCTTTTTGTTTTAATTTATGTATGGCGCTCGTGTAACGGGAAAGTCAATATTGGGTCGGGGGAGAGAAATTTTTTTCTACTGATGCCCGACGTATCGACTTGTAGATGAAACGAACATTTTTTGTTTCGTTTACCATTGCCGGGGTTTTTTTTTTGTTTTTTTTTGTTTTTTGCATGTACACGCCGACGCGGATATAAAGGAATTTCGAATTTTAACAGGAGTTTCGTTTTATATATAAATTTTGCGCGACGCGCCGCGAAAGGATAATAAAAATGCAAATATCTCTGGCGTCGCAACTTTTTAATTCCCGCGGCTTTAACTTTTTTCATTACCCGCTCGATTTTAAAATCATAAGAGTTTTGCGCCCCGAGGTGAGAGAGCCGCCTCGGCTATTTTGCAAATAACAGACGACGACTTGACGGATATTAAAAGACAGGACGTTATCCGCATCGATTCGGGCCGAACAAAAGGCTGAAAAAGAGAGAAAGCCGGCTAGGTGTACTTTTCTATTAACCTTGAAAGACTCGGGAGAGCAAAGCCGGCCCCGCAGCGGCGGCGGGAAAAAAAGGAAGCCCCGGATCCGAATTGAATATATCGACTGGCGGGCGGGGATTAACCTCGGCGCGAATATGAAAATCCGAGTTATCTTTCGCAAACTCATTACTTGGCGCCTGAGCTTCATTCCCCCCTCTCACCTCCCGTCGTCAGCTCCGGGATATCGCGCGGCGACCCTATACATATCCCGAGCTTGTCCGCCTTCGGGAGCCGTCGTCGCCGCTGTCGTCGTCGTCGTCGTCCTGGAGCAGCAGCCACTAATTACAACCGTCAGCGTAATTATTAATGAGGGCACAAACGATCGTATTACTTGCTTCCGCGCTTAATTAGAGCCGAGGGCTTATCCCCCCTTAGGCTTTCGTCGCGGGGGCGAATATTTCCACCTTTCCTCTCATTGAAGAAGCTTAGACGTCCGCAGGAGAGATCGAAGCGATAATTGGGCTGCTACTCTCCCGCCTACTACCCCCGCGGCGGTAGCCGAGAGAGAGAGAGCCTATAAGCGAGTTTCGTGCCTCTCCTAATACATTGGCGCGTTGGCAGGAGCGAGTACAGCGGCCTATAGGGAACTCTGTATTTGTCTGTTCTTTGTACGAAATCGGACGTGTGCGCCCGGCGCTCCGTGCGGCGCGCTCAATTTTCTTCGGGGGCAGCAGACGGGGGTTGCGGTCCAATGAGCCCTAGTCAGTAATGTCCGAGTCGTCGGCGCCGGCGGAACACCTTTTTTGCAGAGCGAGCCGAGGTAAATTCCGTTCGAATTATAATACATAATATTTATATCCCTCTTCCCTCCTCCGACGAAGGACCGGCGGGAAAACACCGGCGAGGAATGATTGATACGTTCGCCCCCTCCGCGGGAGAGTCCTTGCTTCGACGAGTTTCCGCGTCTAGCCGAGTATTTCAAAGAAAACTCCGCGTTGGAAAATGGGAAATTGTTAATTAAGCGATAGAGAGAAAGGTGGGCGGTAATCCCGAAATAACAAAACATATGTCGAATTCGGCGCGAGAGCGGAAATCAATTTGACGCGTTGGTAATCCCAGACGCCTCGGCAATCAAACAAGCGACTGCGAGAAAAGGGAATTACGGCGAACGCGACGACTAAGCAAATAAAAGGCTTTCCCATCTGTGCACTTGGCGCGGATAATAACAGAGGGCCCCCGCCGACAGCCCGCCCGTAAAATGAGCTTAGATAAAGACGGCTCGGTGAAAAATGCCCCCCACCTCTCCCTTCCACGTCCGCAGTCGAAATAATCGTAATCGCCACGTGCCGCGTAAGCTCGCGCTTCTCGGCCCGACGAGCGATATTCCCTCCATTGTGCGTCGATTGGCGCTCGCAGCCGTGTAATCATCGCGCCCAAATGATCGCGTCCGCGCGTCGCTTTGGCAGCCCCCCCTTTCCTCTCAAAGTTTACGTCCTCCCTCGGCCTCGATAAATCATCCATCCGCGCGAACAGAGAGGAGCTCCTCCCTAATACGACGCGCGGATCAGGGGAGATAAAGGCTCTTTCTCTCTCTCTCTCTCGCACACCTGAAGAGAGAGGATATATGTTTGACTAAAAAATTGGCCCCTCCGAGCCGAGGAAGATTAATGGTCCTAACCCACATTCTAAAACAATAAAAGGCCCGGGGTGGGGGCGGAGGAGCCTCTCTTTTCCGCGACTAATCCCTCGCGCGTTAAGTCGCTGATTTAAAGAGCGGCGCTTTGTGCACCGGCGGCTCGCGGCGGCGGATAAATGAACTCGTAAGAGGGAGAGAGAGGCGGCTAAAGTCAGCGCTCGCGGCGGCGGCGGCAACCACCAGCGGGAATCAATAACTCCTCGCGTGCTCGCGCGCGCAGCACCCTCTCTCTCTCTCTCTCTCTCTCTCTCTCGCCGCCTCCCGGTGTACACAAACACACGGACAACTTGTACCTACAGACGTTCTCTCTCTCTCTCCCGCTTTCTTTCCGCGGGCGCGCGCAGCCCTCACCCCTTTGGCCGACACACCTCTCGCGTGTCTCTCCCCTCCGCCGCCGCCGCCGCTCTCGGATACAAGCAGCCCCGAGGGCCGAGGAGTTCACCTAAAGCTGGCGACGCGCTCTCTTTTTAGCACCCGGCGCCGTTCTCCGATCCGATCGAGTTGTGGATATGGCTTTGGCTGCTCGATTTGTTAGATTCGTCGATGGCGTTGCTACACTTTTGAGTAAAGCAGAGACAAACCTGCGTTATCCTAAAATTGTAGCAAAAATTTATATAGTTGTATTAAATTTCAGTATATTGGTGCAAGTCATCGTCTCCGTTTTACTCAAAGGCATAATGATGTTAGTCGAAAATTTCCCTCCGATTACAGGCGACTGCGTCGATTAGTCGAGATCGAATTCTTTTCCTCCTCCACATCGCAGACCTAAATACTCGAGGAAGCCGTGCGAGTGCGCGCGCATCGTTACCAAATCGAATTGAAGAAACGGCAGAACGAGGATCCTTTATTAGCGGGGACGTTAATAGAGTTATAGACGTGCATTCGGTCACGTATAGATTCGTGCATCAGTCGAGGTAGGCTTTTCGGAATCGATATCGCACGAAGAACAATGTAATTTAAGCGGCCGCGAGATATTTTAAGCCCCGCCGCGGGGAGGGGCGATCGATGCGCCGATCGATCGCGCGCTTCTCTCCCTGGCAACTTTTCGAAAAGGCGCCCCCGCGGCTAAATTGAATCTTGGCTCTCTCTCTCGGAGAGCGAGGCGAAAAATATCCAATATTTTCCGCTCTTACGTGCTCAAAATTAAACTTGTAATTCGATTAGACGCTTTGATTCGATTTGGCGGCGGGGCTGCTGCTCCGGCTGTGTCTTGCGCTCGACCGCGGAATAAATTGAAATTGAATTTTCGCGCGCCGCTCGTTTTATTTGTTTGCTCGTTATTTGCGACGTATGTACGGGCCTGCTTCCGTAATTCGCTTACCCCCGTTTTATTTGTTTATAATTTATTTATTCGGCTCAAATATTGGAAAATTTGCAGGGGCGCATGTAATAATTTATTGTGGCATTATACGCTTTGACGGGCAGCGCGGAAAACGATTATCAACCTTTCCATATATCGACAGACTGAATTTAGGACGTAAATAAAGTCCGGGTTAATGACCTCGTTTAATCAATTTTTGTAGCGAACTCGCGTTCGATTACGAGTTTATCGTCGCCACTGTCGTGAAAATTCCTTGGAAAGGGCTTTTAAATTAATTCCATCCATCAGCGCACTTCGCTCCCGTCTATATATTAGGTGCGTTATCTCGTTATCTGATAAACGAACGATCGAGCTTGTTTGCGTGCGAGCGAACGAAATCAATGGCGAAGTGGAGAAAGAACTCGGCATTTAGCGTAATAATGGAACGGCCGAGTCGTTATTTAGAAAGAGAAAGGGCTAAATAAGCGAAGCGGGGAAGATCGTTAAAGCGAAGCGAAATACGAGCATTTCCCCGGGAATAACTAACGATAATCGTCTTATTTCGCCGTCTCGGCGCTCGGGGGACAAAGTTATGTAGCGAGCTCAGCCTTGTGGGGGGGAGAGGCGATATTCCTCCCCCGCTAATTACCATGTCAAAGGAAAATTATTTATCGCCGTCGCTCACTTACCTGACCGACCGCCGATTAATAATGGAGCAAGACGGAACGAGGTTATGTTCTCTCTCTCTCTGCCTGCCATTTTCGTTAAGCCTAAGTGGAAGCTCGACGGCACTCCATATTGACGCGCGCTCGGAAAATTTAGTGGCGCTATAAAAGCTCGGGGGCCTCCGGCGAATAAACCCGAGAGAAGAGCGCGAGGAAGGGGGAGGGAACGATGATGAAAATACGAGACGAAAGTGTGCGGCTGGAGATTTATTTCCGGGCTCGATCTACCTGTTCATCGACGACTGAAGGCGAGCGGCGATTAAGATACGCGCGGAAATTTCTTTTCTCTCCTTTTATCCCCCTTATTTATGTCCGGCAGATATACCAAGTTCGTTTCGAATTAGTGCCAAAGGGGAAACCTCTGCTTTGCGGGATCAACAATATATACTTTGTGCGTGATTTACTCTCTCTCTCTCTCTCATACACGAGACTAAGGGAAAATTATTGCTTCGATTTAATATCCACGCGACTCTGCAATATAAAGCTAATTGAGAATGGACAGATTTGTTGGATTTGTTAAAGTTTGCAAGCATTCGCCTTCGCCATGTACCGTTGTTATAATTTTTTTAATTTTTTTTATTTTCAATTCAATTTTTTGTATTGTCCAATTTATAACTAATTTATTTTCATTCTCGTTGACTGATAGATGTATTAAAAGATCACAGTGTATAACTATACTGCTACTCTCGTAACATTCTGTTATATTGACGTGAGACTAACTTGTCGTATTTTTACATTTTTTATTTATATTCTATTGGAGACATTTTATCGCACGTATTTAGTTAATTTTGTATCGTATGTAACAAACAAATCTACATCTATCCATCTATTTACCCTCGGATTAGTCAAAGACGATCTCTTGTTTACATCGCAGGTGAGTCACAAAGTTGTCTGGGGATCCAGGCTTTTTACCCCATGTGCTCGAAATCTCCTCAGCGCCGCGCAAAGCTCCGAGTGAAAAAGTACTCGCGCCCCAGCCGGCGAATCATTGATCTTTCTGAAAGCGCGGCCCCGTTAATCCACCCTCGCAAAAGAAAGGCTCTCTCTCTCTCTCCGCACGTCAGAAAAAGTCATCGAGTCGTGCGCTAACGCGAAGCGACAAATGAATTCGAATCGCGCGCGCATCGAGCCGGGAAAAGCGAGAGGAAATGAAAAAGAGTATACGTTATATACGCACGCGAAAGAAAGGGTCGCCGCCGCCGCGGAAGGTGGTCAGATCCAATTATGACCCTGACAATGGGATTAGTCCAGGAGCCGTCGACGAGTTACCCATTCCCTCCCCCTCTCTCTCTCTCTCTCTCTCTCGTGTAATCTCCCGCCGCGGGGTTATCCTGGAAAAGTCGTTTATGCTCCGCGTGCAGTGCCGAGGATCGGCCTTTTTCCCCGCCGTTGGCTCTTTTTTCGCCGCCCGCCTCTTCCCGGGGCTAATCTAATGACGAAAAGAGTTTGTAAGGTATCGGGGGCCGTGGGATAATACGTAAAAGCCTGCTTCAAAGTACACGTACTGCGGAGGGGGGGGAGGGGGAATTGTTGACGCGCCCAATTTGTCTCAATTCTCGGTTGGGCGCGAGCGGCGGCCAGGTTTTTATCCGCGGCGAGCAAAGAAAAAAACAAGGAGAGCTTTGGCTCGGGTCCACACGCCTCGGGAGGATTTTTCGGCTCCCGCAATGATTTACCGCGGCTGCGTGATGCGCCTCGGCCGTCGGCCCCTATTTTCTCGTTTGCCGCGGCGAGAAAGCGAGCTGCCGGGGCGGAGGGGGAGGGCATCGCGATTAGATTTCAGCCCCGGCAGATTGGCGAACGTGCGTATCGCGCCGCCGCCGCCGTCGGGAAGATGAATCGAGTTTTATTATATCCGCCGCGGAGAATCTGTTTCGGGAGCTCTCGATTGCGATAACTTTTATAGGCGCGCGCGCCGCTTATTGTTTTCTTTGTTTTTGCGCCGCGCGCCGGGGGGTCGAGTTTCTTTTTCGAGGCGAGGAAAGAGGCTTTATTCTACCAATGCTGTGTTTCGCCTTTCGAACGGCGCGCGATGTTTTAACCTTGGACGCGTTCGTTTCAATTTCGGCTTATAAAACGATTACAACTCTCGGCGGCTGTACAAAAATAGCTCCTCTCGAGAGCGGAGATTACATAAAAATGAATGGACTTTTTACAAGCGGGAACGAATCGAGGGTTGCGCAAGTCGGCAGAGAGAGAAAAAAAAAGATACGACGCTCGACAGGAGAAAAAGAGACACGGCTGTCGTTGGCGAAAAATCCAAGGTCGAAGGGCAGATTTAGGAAATCAGTTGGTTCCGCTCGAAAGTGTACGATCTCTCGCGCCTCCTTTCCGATTAATCCGCCGCCGCGTCCCTCGAGCAAAGCCCCTCTCCGCTCCCTCCGCGAGAGCAATTAACTTTGAAACGCGCGAAGCGTAATTGCGAGGCCGTTCCGCGAGCGTACAACTTAACTTTCGGCCCGGCCCGAAAAACTGAGCCTTAATTCTCTCTCTCGGCCTCGCCTTGTGTCCTACACGCCATTAAGCAGCCCCGGCTCTGTGTACACGAGGGTCACCCTCATTATCTCGAGGCATTTCGCCTCTTACTTTCTGCTCGCGGGGCAACGCGCGCGGATAAGTGGATAAACGCGCGTTTCTATCAAACGACCGGCAGAAAGTCGGATAATGACTGAAATAAGATTATATTCTTCTTTTAGAAAGCCGGCACTTTGCGCTTGTCCGCGAATGTACCTATGGTTACTCGAAGGCGAGAGCGTGCCTCTTGGATTCCGAAAGTAGGTATACGGAAAGGGTGTCGGTTTCCGAGGCGCAAATACGCAGGCAGGCCAACCCTCCTCGGTCTCCCTCGAGTGGCTATATATACATATATTTTGAGTGAAATTTCGAAGCACCTGTTATCCGTGCGCCAGGCCCGTTGTGTACAGCCGTCTCTTAAGCGGCCCTTAACCCTCGAGCGCGCCCATTCGTCTTTGTTGTAAATGCCGAATCGCAAATGAAGCTTTGAACCGGCGGCGTTCGCGCGCTTAACTTCGTTCCCCGAGCTCCCGGCCGACTCGACTCGAATCCTTTTCCATTAGCCGCTCTCTCCTTTTTTCCCTTCGTTTCGTCTCTCTCTCTCCGGGCCTTTGATCTCTCTCTCTCACTCCTGCTGCTGCTACTCCTTCGGGCGCGCCGAGCTTCATCGATTTACCATCGATTTGCAGCGAATTAGTGCGACGCGGGGGAGGCGCTTTTACCCGCGTTACAGCGCGGTGTGCAGTCTGCAAAGGCTAAGTGCATTAGTTACACGCAGAGTCAAAGGGACGCGCAATTCGAGGCCTAAGTGCCGTTCTTTGGCGCGAAAACGTTTGTTGCGCCCTAAGCCGATGATCAATGGAAGCTGCGAGAATGGAATTTGGAAAAAAACAAGAGGGGCTCGCAGGAGTGGATGGCTTTTATAAAGTTTTACTTCTGGAAATTTATGCACATTGTACACGCAGAAAAGGCGGGCAATTTCGAGAGAGGGAGAGAGATATTCAAAGTGGGCTCGCGTGCATTTTTACGTCCCGCGTCGCTCTCGGCGATTTATTTTACGAATGGGG
>UCOM01000943.1:0-55459 GCA_900474385.1 Ormyrus pomaceus
GACTATAATCCCTTACGAAAAAAAATTATAAACTGACTATACTTTATAATATAGTCAGTTACTATAATTTTTTTTCGTAAGGGATTATAAAAACTTTTCAAAAAACATGAAGTCGAGGGTTGACGCGCGTAGCGTGCAGGGAGCTTTGTCCCCCTACTATTTATGAAATCTATTTTTATACTTTAAAATTAAACATTTTTAATTCGACACCTTGTTTGTTGTTAACTGCTTGTATTTTATATAAAATTTCGTTTTCGGAATAAACATAAGTTTAAAAGTCAACGAAAGGAAGGCGAATAATTTACGGTATGCAATTTGTAAAGTATAATTTTTTGTAAAAGTATTTATGGCTATGACGAGGACGCACATCGTAATAAAATTGTTTTGCGTTATATTTTGACAAAAGACCGGAAACGCGTAGTTTTCTCGCGAGTGCTGACATATTTCGAATTTTAAATAGATGTCAGTTATTAAAACTTCTCCTTTTTCCAATCCTGGAGCAAACGTGCCGCAAGCTTCTCTTTATGTTTAATTTATAAAGCTTACTCAAGCTTACTTTTCTTTTACCCGTAAAATTAGGTATTTGTACTGTTAAATTTTTTAGTTAGTTTTTCCCGTCTACATTTAATTCTGGTTATTTCATTCATCTAAGCGTGTGAAAACTGAGAAAATAACAGTTTAATTGAGAATACAATTTACCTCACACTGTGCTAAAGAAAAAGCTGCGAATTAAAAAGGATTTATATATAAAAGGGAGTGAGATTGTTGTTATTACCAACAATATAACTCTCAGTTACTTTCTGTTAAACTTCTTGTTGAGGTATTTTAAAAATTTTTTTAAATATTTTTAATCTAAAAAATAATTACAGCTTTTCCTATGATTTTTAATTTCGTAATGAAAATGTCTTCCCAAATAAAAGTTAAACGAGCCTTCATTGAAAATGGTCTACGCTGCAAGCCGTAATGTCCGCGAAGCAGGTCGTCGGAAATCTGAGAATTATATGTCCTATGACAAGAGGAATGGTTTACAGGGTACTGAGCTATCGAACTACACACGAATTAGATTTGAAAATTCGCTCTCGTGAGATCTGTGATAGTTTAGAAATTGAAGAAAGATGTAAAAGCTAAGTTTACTGAAAAATAGATGTATATTTTCCTAGTTAAAAATATAAAACAAATTTATCGCGCAGTAGCACAAATTAAATATGGTCAGACCTGTTGGACGAGCCTACCGAGTAAAATATGTTTTAAAATGATTTTAGTAAAAATTTCACTTCGAATCCGATAATTACTCTAGAGCGATTTTAAAGCTATCTAATAATAGTTCTTGTACTGCAGCGATATTGTTTTCAAAGCCCATTTCGACTTTAACGATAATTTTATCTTTCTGCTCATTTATTTGAATACATAAAAATATTTATACTTTCTCCAAACTTAATCGAGTTTTATTAATTACCTGAAAAGTTTTTTCATAAAACATTTTTATTTAATATACATGTAGAACTTGGGTAAAATGATTTACTGAATTTCAATAAAAGGATAATGGATTCCTGTAATATGAATTCTCGTATAAAGTATCAATTGAAATGTGAAAATAAACCTGATCAGCAATACGACTGGCGTATAAATATAAATATTTTAAAAATTGGCGATGACAAAACGTTCGATGCCACAAAGTTTTAGAATTTTAATACGTGTTCGCATTGGTACTAACTTTTTAACTATAATTTAGCTCGCAGTTAAAAGAAAACAAAATTAATTAACCAGAAAATACTTTGATTTAGCACAAGTTTATCAGGTAGTGACAAGCACTACTTTGGTATCTGGATCAATAAAGTACATCATTGTCAAGAGCGCGTAAAGTTTTGATCGGGAAATCATTACGTGCGCGAATCTCCACTATCATAATTATATTAGGTAGCTGAAAGCTAAAAAAGAAAGAGGAAGCGAACAGAGGACTAGAAACTCGCTATCACTACTATTCGACGACTGGGTCAATTCAATCAATTTTACTTCTTAATTCTTTCTTCCCGTCTTTCTCGAAAAGTTTTTAGAACGAGTTTTTTAAATATTTGAAAAAACAATTGCGACGCGCGGAGAAAAATGAAAGCTTTGCCGGGTGGAAAATTTAAATATTTTTGCAGAATTTACTTTTATAAAATCTAATTTATACGTGCAGCATAAACTTATAATGCGATAACGCCAGTCCTAAAAAGACGCATTATTTCTAACGAGTGCATAAAATAGTATAAGGCATTGAGAAGCGTAAAGTGTTGAAAGGCGATTCCGTGAATATTTAATAGGCATCTATACATATTCGCGAATGCTGTCCCGAATGCATATAGCCTGCATAAAGTATGCAGTGTACGAAGACAAGTCAGACAATGCGATGTGGTACCTGGGAAAATAAAATACTTAGAGTACGTTATAAAGTTGCCAACTATATTAACGTCGGTGTGAATGCGGATCATTCGTAATGCAAATCAGCTTACACCGCATCATCCATCTAGCGGCGAGTTGTTTTCCTTATTTACAGTTGTACCCTCATGATCTCCAGTATATAAAGCTTTATTTGCATCCATAAAGATACTTTATGTAACGGTGCAATACTCGACCTGAGATGCAATCACCGCATTGTTTGCTTATGGGAAATATTTAATCGTTAAATAGTAGTTTCAGAATAATCGTAAACAATTCAAGTGCAAATTTCGTGCTTTAGGATAAAATTGTTTCTCCTAAGGTTTAAGGAAGAATCATAGCTTAACGCGGAAAAATACGCTGTCGGAAGGGGCAAAAAATACTTAAAAATAAAATCTCTCGGGGAAGGATAATATTGGGGCAAGAGGAAGTAATGAAAGGAAGGGTAAAGGAACCGAGTCCCGGGATAAAGGCAAGGAGAATCGGAATTTTTACAGTCTACAAATCACTTTGGGTCAATCGCTTCCTTCGCTCCTTGTTATTCAAACGCAAATTTCTTTGTTGGGCCGATCGCTTCCAATGTGGTGGCAGGAAAAGGGAACAGGAAGATTCTTTATCGTAAATCATTGAAATAATTCGAATTTCGTGTTAAAATTTACAACTGAAAAAGGAGTTTCGACGCGGAAAATTGTATGCAAACGCACTTGAAAAATAATCTGGCCCTGCGGCTGCGCAAGTTTATTTAAAATTTATATTGAATTCTCGTTTTAAAGCAATATGAAGTCCTTTGAACTAATAAGTTATTCGAAATAAAATCATGTGAACTGTTACTTATGAATGTAAAAGAGAATTTGAGAAAACAGTTTTAAAAGTATAATGTAAAATATCTGGTTTTTTTTACACAATATTTTTTTATGATTGAAATTGTTTACAAGTGCACTGAGAGAAGAGATATAGTAAAAATTTCAAATAATCTTGTAAAATTTATCATACTCTCTAGTAAAGCCACTACGGACTGTCAAAACCAAAAAAATTATTATACTGTGTAAGAAATTTGACTATACTGTTTGGTAAATTTTCCTTTATTTTCAGTAAAATTCCCTATATATATATATATGTAACCAATTTTATTATACTGTTTGGTAAATTTTTCTATAAAGTATGGTAATTTTTTTTGGTTTTGAGAGTCTGTGTTTGTGGCCTTACGAGGCAGTATAGTAATTTTTACTAAACTTTTCTTTTAGTGTGAAAGTGAAACATATTTTAAATAAATTTCTATCGTTTTTACTTTGCTTTGTATATATATATATATATATACCTGGGTATCTACAAAGGCTTTATAACAATACATTTTATACTGAATATTTTGATACTATCAGCGGCTTTAATTTTTTTATATTTAGGTAGAGGTTCACATTACTGGTCGCTGATGTCAAATTTGGTCAAAAAATAATTTTATTATATCTCGATGGACGTTTTGTCAGAAACTATCATCATCCGGATAAAAACAATTTTTTTGTCATTGCTAATTTAATTTGCCAGAAATTTTGTTGAGTATAAAACATATAATTTTTTTATTCTGATGATAGTAATTTCACAATTTCTACCTAAATTTTATAAAAAATTTTATAATTTTTTTATAATAATTATTTTTCATACTATACATATAGGACTTTAAAAAGAAGCCATAAAATATAAAAAAAATTGTAGACAAAATGAAATAAGCAAAAAATATAGCAGGTAGGTTGTTTCCAAATATAAAAAAATTGAGTTTTTTTATATTCACTTTCTATTGTCCAAAGTAAAAGCGCAGTATTTATAGGTTATCATCTCTAGTTTAAAATTTTTTTTAATCCAATATCATTCCGCAATCTTAGATTCTTAATGAGTTCAAAGCAAAATCATTACCATTAAACCAAACCATATTTCTACGCAAAAATTAGCACCCAGTGCGAAACACAAACACTCTGCTATTAAACAGTGCGGCTGGTCCATCTTGTCTATTACTACTGCCAAAACATCTACCGCCCTCGTAAAGACACACCTCAATTCTGCCGACTCACAAAGGGACTCTGAGTAAACCGACGTGCGTCGAAGGAAATCGTGCCGGCGATCCGAGCGAACAATGCACAGCTGAAAGTCAGTGGCCCCGGGCACGCAATAATTCAACTTGCTCCGTTCGAAAAAAAGCCGCGGGACTAAAGAGATTACGGGGCGGTTGACAAACTCGGCGAGCGCTCTTAATGGAGTGCAAACACTCGGATAATTGCGTGCAATTACCCGCGTGGGCGATATAAAGAGCGTAGACTCGCTCGACAGGAGCGGTAGTGGCGAATTTTCGGGAAATGCCCGAGTAAATCCGCTCAGAGAGATGGATAATATACACCGAGGAGTACAGTTCTAGTCCGTTAGTCGCGCATTATGTCCTCTCGCTGAAATAACCAGCTTGCGTATATTAACGGAGCATTCTTGGTGTGAAATATTCGCGGCGCAATCGGGCGAGGAATTCAATTATATCTCAGTATGCTTCGAATACAGTTTTTAGAATTTTTTTGTTTCTTCGCGATATGCTGCTGCAGTAATGATTCGATGGGCGCGAGATGATATTTCGAATAAGAAAGGAGGCCATCCATCGAACGTTGTCGGAAGTATTTAAAAGTCACGCCTGTACAAGCAATAAAACCCCTTGTCTAGGATCACAGGAATTACTAAAATTTTCCTCTTTTATATAGAAAAAATATAGCGGGTTTGCCGATACGCAGGAAAGATTTATTACCGCAGCCTCCACCGTATATTCTTTTGCATCCGTATCGTGCGCATTCAGTGGAACACCATAAAGCTGTTTGATTTACAAAGAAAGTTCCCGCGTTGTCGCTTTATGCTTTTGCACTTAGGCTCTATCGAACTATTAAAAATTCAAGGTTTTATTTTCACGGATGAATAGGAATAGGATTCCTTCAAAAATTTTGATTCGAACCTCTAGCCAGATCCCGAGGGAATACATTTTTTTATCAAAAATGGAAAATATTTTCACAGTTAATTTTTAAATCTCACTAAATTTTTTATATGTAATTAATTATTTTATCGTGTTTTTTTTTAAAGAAAACGAGTAAATGTCTACTTGCACATTGTTGTGCAACTTTTAAAACCTGTACAATGATTCCAGCCACTCTCGAAGAAGTTCCAGCGATTATTAAATCTTCCTTATTATGAATTAATGACATATTTCCATTTGGACAAGACTGATCTCGCACGTACTTGAAAAAATAATTGAAAAAATAATAAACTTAAAATCGAAAAAAGATAAATAGCTTTTCGAACTAAACCAACCGCCCCGCATTTCACGTTCGAAAAAAAAAAAAAAAAAAAAACAATCGCAGGAAAACCGATCCACGCCGGGCGTGTGTACATAAACAGTTCCGGTGGGGGTGCATTGCGTTACACGGTTGCCGCAGCCCAGCAAAAGGCACATCAGCTCGCCGCGGATACACAGCAGCGGGCATTGTTAATTAAATTTAACTCGCGGACTCGCGGGCTTAGGAATAATAACGACTTGCCGAGAGCGATCGACTTGCTCCGGACGGATACAGAGTCAAATTGGATCAGCGTCTCTGCACGACTTTGTTTTTGGCTTGGGGGATTAAATTTTTATGCGCCTCCTTTTCGGATTATAATGAGAAAAGTTTTGCGCTTTGTTTAGCGGAGCGGCTGCGCCGTTAAAAGAGATCAGCCGAGCTTTTCTGCGACTCGCCTTTGTAATTGAACTGTATTGATGGATAATTTGGGATTATTATTTAAGTTTCAAAGCGGAGGAGAATGGAGATTTTTAGCGATATTCACGAAGAACGCGTTGTGAAGAATATTCTACAAAATTTGTGAAAGCTTTTATTTTAATGCAATCGTGCAATTACCAACGTATTATAGTGACATTTGAAAAAGGGATTAAATATTTAAAATCCCGAAAAAAATACGACTAACATTACTAATTCAACGGGTAAAATCTAGATCTATTGAGATGTTAAGCAGATAAAACTTTGGCGATTACGATCGTAACTGTAACCTCCAGCTATGAAACATTAATAAAGCTTCTTTAAGTATCTTGATCTATTAAAAAAAAATATGCAAAGTATTTTCCAATGCCCTTTTCACTTGTTAAACAAGCCGTCAACTAAATCAGTCTAATCCCGTAGCCGTAACCACCTCGGCAGTCGCTTGGCAGATAATCCGTCCCAATTGACCTCGAGCGATCGCGGCCGAATCGGCGACTTACCATGAGCAGCTTGACTCTGTTAATCAGCGGGGATGTCGTCCAGAACTTGTTGACGGCCGTCAATATTTTCCCTTCCAACTTGGCAGCGTCTCCGGCGTCTCGTTCTTGCGAGCATCCGGGCCCGATGTCGCCTCCGCTGCCTTCCTTGCTCGGCCACAACACAACACCACTTACTCGCCAGTTGCGCCTTCCTCGCCGCCGACCGCGCCGATATGCCGCCCGCCCCCTTTTTCTTTTTAACTCGAAATTTTCTCGGCGATCGAGCGATTAATTTTCAAACACTCGTGGCGTCGCGCGCGATTGATGCTAAATCCCCCTGAAATCCGAGTCTCGAGCGAAGGAATCGACCGCTAAATATTGTTGACTGTTAAATTGTTGTACGGCGATGTAAATAATCTGTAAAAAAACTGGACGAGCTGTAACAAATGTATTTAACAAAAACGCAGCGCTAATCGGAGGACACGAGAGTACCGTGGACGAGCTCGTTTCCCGCGGGTGAAACTCGCGTCGCGCGCTCGTACTCGTGCAGGTGCAAGTACCGCCGATCGGTACAAGTCGCGGACTCAACGGCGACTGAGCCCCGTGCATGGATGCCGTTCTCCGGCTCTCTCTGTCTCTCTCGCTCTGGGCTCGCGAGAGAGGGGGGAGACGTTCCGTGTGCGGAGGCTGTGCGCGCGAGAGGGACTGAGAGAGGTGTACGAAACCTCTGGCTCTCGGGGGCGGACGGAAGAAGCGCTGCAGGCTACTTTTTTTCCCTCTTTAGGCGGCACGTATGACGCTCGTAAGCGCCGCGCCGAGCAGCGACGCCGCTTTTTCGGGGCTCGTGAGATAATGCCGTGGACGTTAAGCGTTATGTCCCGCTATGAATATGCTTTTCGCCTCGGGATGTTATTGCGATGATGCTTTTTTTTCCTGTTGATTAGTGTGCTTGCTCCTGTAACCTTGCTTATTTTTATTCGTGGGAGATAAATTATTTGAAGAAGCGAGATAAAATCAATGTGAAATATCGCTTTTTCGTGCTATTTTTTCTTCTTGTATATTGGCTTTTTGTAAATATGAAAAAGTGATTAGCCGTAAGCTCTTTGATGTTTTACTGTTTCATTTTGAGTACTATTTTACATTTATGCAAATATTTTATTTACGATTTCGAAACATATTTTATTCCTCTGAATTTTGTGAGCTTTCCTTTTATACTTTAGCAGTTTGTGTATTGCACGTTTCTTTCAATTTATTTTAAAATATTTTGTCGACAAGTAATTTTTTTTAAACAAAATATTTGTTATATAAATACTATAATTTAAAACCAAATATTTCAATCCATTGTTCAATTAATAAACAAGGAATATTTCGGTAAAACCTGTTTTATAATACATTATTCCTAATTATCCAAACTAAATGTTCAAACATTTTTTTCACATCTACACGAAACGCCTACTTTTGTGTTAGTCGAGAGATACGCAGGCTAATTGTCAGTGCGACAATTTAGTCCCACAGAATCGACACCACTAGTTGCTCGTGCTCTGTTCTCGAGCTTGCAATGATTTGGCCGTGCCAATGCTGCGATACGGTCGGCGGGAGGGATTGCAAAAACAAATGACCCCTATTTTTCCAAGGAAGTTACTATGGCTATTGCGGCTTTTATTTTTGCGAACCGAGCGGATCTGGAACGTGACGAGCAAAAAGCGAAAAATAGCGAAGTCGAAAAAAAGTCTTGATCGGCATGAATGGAAGGAATGTTTTAAAACAGAGCTTTTGTTTCTTTTTTAAATATTTTCAAACTGGTGGGCTGGTTTGTTTTTACTTTTTCTCATTACTTTGCCCAATACTGCTCATTAGGCTCTTTTTGTATATTAGACTCATGTTTCCAAGCGACGTTAATCTTACTTATATTATGCAATTTTCTATCAGATTCATCATATATTATTGCAAGTTACTACCAGACAAGAGACTTTTCTCGTAAAATAAAATTTTTGGCAAAAACTGTTTTTCCACAATTATCTACCGTGAATGAAAAATATTGCTTTACATCCTGCGCCATAGCAACATAAACCTCCGTCATTTCAAGATCCTTTTTCTACAAATCTAAATACCTAACCCGCTGTAATTAGATCTATAAATAACATCATTAATCGCCGAGGAAGAAATGAAAATTTATCCCGGCGTGCAATTTAAACTTACTCCATACATGAACTTCGCGCCTCCCTCTTTCGCGAAACGTATAGCGCCCTTAGTTTGTACTTATATACATATATACGAGCTGGTCCTTTCCGAGTTAACGCTTTCTTAGTTTTCCTTCCGCCAGACTTGACCGGGAAAAATTTCTCGTTCCATTCGCATTTTCCACCCTCTCTCTCTCTCTCTCTCTCTCTCTCTTGCTCTCTCATTCGCCACCTATCTCACTTCGTCAGTGAGTTTGCCTTGCGAAATAGAAAAAAAAACAAGTTTTAAATTCACAGAACGTTGGTGTGGAACGTTCATTCATTTATCTTTTCGACAACAAATGTTTACATTTGTTCTTTGGCTGTGAGAACGAATGGATATTGCGTTCTGAAACTATTTACGAATTATTTACGTAGCAGTTTATGTTAGTTTAGTATTTTCGTTTTCGTTCGTGCCTTCTTTATAATAAGAAATTAAAATAACGCGGATAAAGCATATCAGTAATTAGTAATTGAGTTTTCTCAAAATATTATATCACGAGCCTTTAAAAGGACTCGTGAGTTTTATGCAGTCGCTGAAAATCGGATTAAATGAAAATTTAGTGGCTCTTATGAAAATTGTATTTAAAAACACGCGCACTTTGAAGCGTGCTCGAAGAACACTTAAAAAGACTTTGCCAAGAGTTTGTCCTGCAATCTCGGCGGGGGGAAGCTAAATCTTTCGCCAGATGCACAATGGCGCGTTTCGAATGGCGCACTTAAATTTCGGCATTATATAGTCCGCAGCCAGTTACATTTCGGCGCTACAAACAACACTTTAATTAAGCGGCCGCGAACGAAGCCAAAAACTTTCTTGTCGACGAACTCGATCTGGCGGAAATTTCCTCGGCCGCCCGAGCAAAGTAAAATGGATTTCTGAAAATTTTGATGAAACAGGCCGGCCCGATTATCATCGGCGCCTAAATTTTCGGGCCGCGCGTCGCCGAGAATAGCGGCGTCGGCGCGGAATTCAGCACGTGGCAGTCTCGCGCGCGAATAAATTTTCCTTAATCTGGGAGCAAACCGGGCGCGCAACTGCCCCAAGCCGGCCGCGCCTTTTCTCATCGCCTCCTGGATGTATACACGTTGGTGCTATACATCGTCATTGGCATGCACTGCTTGCAGCGTTCTTGTTCTTGTTCTTCTTCTTTTTCTTGTTTTCGTTCTTGTTCTTTCTATCGTGTACGCGACCGAGCCGAAAGCTTGCTATATAGAAATAAGCTTCTGTGAGGCGCCGAGATAACTGACAGACGGTAATGTGAATCTTAAGAAGACTCTGCTCGGGAATAGATTTTTTCAAACCCATCTATATAGTGTATTTGTATATGAAAGCCAGTGGAAGAAACATAATAATTTTAAACAAGTATTTAAAAACTTGTCTTTATAATAAGAATCTTCTCTATTCAAAATCAAAGTTATTGCGAAATAATAGCTTTTAGGACCATTGAAATGGTTTTCTCATAAAAATATTCTTGTGTTTCAGACTAGTAAAAAAAGGCTACGCACACCGCTTACGGTTAAGTTTAATCGTCGCAAGAATTACAAAAATTAGACGTGAAGCCTATGCAAGTAGTAAAACCATATGTATGCGCAGGCATTATAAAATACTAAGACATATTGTAGTTTATGATTTACAAACTTTTAATAGACCAAATTATTAATGGTTGGGATTGTGCAGGGAATGGAAAATCATAATATAGAGATTATAAAATACAATAGGTATTATAAAACAGAGATTATAAAATGAAGAGAATTTTATCATTCCCGGAAATCCATATAGTTTTACTACTGATCTACCGCGCTCTATATTTCCTAAACAGTAATGATACAAAGAAGCCCTTTCAATCCTTAAATCTATTGAAACCTGATGCTGCATTTGTAATCTATTATTACTTTATTATGCATGCTCAGAAAATGAATAGATTTTATTTCTGATTTTTGCTATCTCGGCTCTCTTTGTCCATCTGTAAATCGCGACTTTGGACACCTAGGACCTCGGGCCCAAAAGACATTTTCATATATAGTGGGGTCGTAAACCACAATATATTTTATTTTCAAGCAATTCGACGAGACTCAACTTTTCCATAAGCGGCGTGCGTGATGATCCTTTATAGGTTTTAAAGATGAATAAAAAATTTATAATTATAAAATGCTCTAAATTTTAAAACTCTAATTTGATGTAATTGCAATCTGCAATCGTTCGATCAACAGAATTTATAATTTAGAGTGCCGGTGTTGGCATTTCTCTGTATGAATAATTCTGGTACAATAGGCTCATAAAGTTTTAAATGCATTCAATAATAAATTTGAAGATACATAATTTATGCACATTATACTTGTGATGACTAATATGAACTTCATATGAGTATAATCGTAAAATCAATCCACTTTATAATAGCTTTTAGTGAAAAACCAAGAATCCCATAATCAATGGATTAATTAATTTTTAACAAAATCGTGTTCAAATCTGGTTATCGTTTGAAAACAAGAAGCGAGTATCAATCACATTTTTTATTTCTGGAAAGTTATTTTTGGTTTATTGTAAAATAATCTATCATTAGCACAACAAAAATGACCTAAATATTAAGTTTTAAAAGCGGGTATTAAAACACTCTGTATTGAATATGGATTATTTTTTAATTGCTTTCATTCGGCTATAATAGTTGATTCACCTGAAAAAAATCTATTGTCTAAAACTGGGACTCGCCTTCATTGTTTATTGTAAACCGAGAATCACAGTTTAAAAACGTTCGGTCGATTTTCTTTAGTTTTAATAAATCCAAATTTCCAATGTGAATGTTAGTTTATGCTTTTGCTCTTTTTAACACTCCTCTCTTCAATTTTAAGTTTTAATCTTTGTTCAATTAAATTTACTTTGCCCAAGTAACCCTACCAAGCATAAAAAAAAGTGTTAAGGTTTCAAAATAAACGAGCGAGTTTATTAAAGTTTTTCGTTACGAAGAAAATCGATACCTCCATAAAAGAGCTATACGCTTCTCATTCGGCCGATCTTGGGCTTTCTCCAGCGATCGTTTCAAAAATCCTCGCCACAAAGCGAGCCGAGTATGACGCAGGAACTAAGCATTAAAGGGGGTAAAAGCAAAGAGCAGGGAAAGAGGAGGAAACAAGAAAAAGTAGGCATTGGCCCTCATCATCGCAGGCTCACACAGGTCGTCAGCGCTGAAAGTCCTCGCGCTGCCGCGCAACAATCAGCCCGCTTACGTTCGCGGGCCGTAATAGAGGCGGGAGAGAAAAAAGATTGCCCGGCGCACACGTGAACGACGACGCAGAAAAGACGCGCTGCTGCAACTCTCAGGCCTCTGACCTGCAGGCCGACATATGATAGCGGAACAAAAGCGCGGGCTTCACCCTCCCCCACCCCCTGTTATCTATAGAGTCGGCCGAGTTGTACGCGCGGCGAGCCAAACTCCCCTTTCATTGACGTGGGCCATATTTATCACGGCAAATACTTGCCCCGGGGACGCCATTAGGTATGCGGCTCGTGTAAGCTATAACGTTCTATTGGGCCGAGGGAGGAACTTCCTCGCACTCACTCCCGCTCTCTTTACCTCGGTGTAAAGGTTCGTTACAGGCTTGTTATTAGGCTAATTGCGCGCCGCCCGCCGCGATTTACGAGGCGCGAACTCGATCGTGGCGCTAAGGGTGCTGCTGCGAAAGTATGATCAATTTTCGAAGGGCGCATAGAGGAAGCTTAAAGTTATTTATACATGACTGACGAGTTCGATGGAGAATTCAATTTAAAATTAAAATCGACCGCGTTTTGCTTCTGTGTTGGGTTTAAAAAGTACTTGCAGAAAGGTACAGCGGTGTACTCTGAGATTGAAGATTTGATTTAAATTCTTTAAATTGTTATCTCAATCAGGAATTCGGGCAGAAAAATCAATTGCTTTGCGTACATGGAAAATGAAAAAAAGAAAAAACAATAAAAAGTTTTCCACTTCACAAGATAAAAATATTTTTATTGTTATAGAAAAATTTCATGAATAGCTGTAGAGGTAACACGGACATTGCACAAGATAACTTAAGTGTTCACTTCAAGATTGTCGAAAATAAATTTTCGAGCAATCAAAATTTCGCGCGAGACGTAAAACACGTATTTATGGCACAAAGTTTCGCGGAAGACTGACTACTACAGCCACATCGTAAAATGCTTACTCGCAGACTTGATATACCCTCTTCCGACGCGTACGACATATGTTGAAAGTTTAAAGTTTGCATAGGCGTGAATTAGCAGGCAACTTGTCGAGCGCATAACCGGAAATAAAATTAGTAGCGCGAAAGGTGTACCCTCGAGGACCGGTATGGGTTGTTGCACTTTAATTGAGGAGGTGCTCGGTCCTCGTGCGTACTTATTTTACGAAAGTTATTCTGGATAGGACGCGACGAGTGTGCAGATAATATCATTTTTATAGAGGAACCATTCTGATATTTGTAGGAGGTTTATTAAATTGAGTTTTTTGATTTCTTGGAAACTATGGCACTATAACGTAAATGTCCCAATTTCTACTCACTTCTATCTATTTATAAATAATATGTATAGATAAATATTTCGAAAAAAAATTATTAAAATTATTTATATCTTGCCGCAAATATTGAATAAGTTAAAAGTATTGTTAGATTCAAAAATAAATAAATAAATAAATAAATAAAAATAAAATAAAATGAGTAGAAAATGGGACATTTCATTCTCTTAAATGAGTAGAAATTGGGACATTTACCTTAATTGAAGAATACTTATGTGCCATTTGACTGAAACTTCTGATAAGAAAAATGAATGAAACTTTAGCTACGGGTAAACTAAATTATTTACTATATACTTGGCTAGGACCTTTTAAATATTCTATTCGGGCTTACTTTCCTCCTCTACCCTTGAACCTGACAAATTTCTCCAAAAAGAATAACGCGTCGGTCCAAAAAAATACGATCCAGACACCTCTTTCATTTCTTTTCACCTGTACAGGCAATAAATTTAAAGTAAAAAAAAATTCACAAATAAACAGCGAATCAATTCGAGTACGAATTTTAATATTCGCAATAAATTCCCAACGAGGTCCACCACTTTAATCTGCCCCTCGAAGAAGCGAGTTAAAAAAAAAGAAAAAGAAACGCTCCCACACGCTTCCGCCTCGCGTAGCGCAACAGAAAAATTCCGTCGAAGGGCAGTTTCGCATGAAAGATTAAAAATGGCGGAAAGAAATTGCGCTTTCGGAAGCTCGCCGGGGAGGAGAATTTCCGCGTCCGGGCTAGAATGTGCCTTTAGAAATATATACGCAACGCATCCGCGCGGCATCGTTCGCTCGTCGGTGTGCCGCCACGTATAAGAAGGATGAGATTTGAAATAATCGCCAACGCTTTTCCGATAGCCGAGAGGCTATATAAGTCTTTCAACAATACACTTTACACTTGGAGTGATGTTGCGCGCGGGAGTCGCCGGAAAGGACGTCGAAGTTATTGACGTCATAATGCGGAAAGGATAGTGAAAGAACTTTGGGGGGGGAGGAGGAAAGGTTTCGCTGAATTTTAAACGGCTTTAATGTGTGTCGGCTAGAACTGCTTTCAAAGCTGAGAGGGAAGTAAAGTAAGGCCTGTCTCGAAAATATATAATGCGTCGAGTGGATTGGCCGTTGCTTTAATTATTTAGTAGGATTTTCGTCAAAGTTAACATAATTTCGATTATTGTAGGAAACGATCTTTGTGCGATCGCAATTTATGAATAAGCAAGCGGGATTTTGCGGAAGAAATCGGGATGATGCATTTTTTAGGCCTGCTTGAAATGCTGAAGTCCTCCGCGCACTTCGTAACTATGGTGGCGCTGAAAAAAAAAACAGCGCACAAAATATTAACGAGACTAAAGATTGTTAATGGTAATGTGATGATAAATATTTCAGCACCCCGTTATATTAGAAAAATATAAGGTAACACTAAAAGCTTGCTGAAACTTTATAAAATCCATTATTCTTCCGAATTAGCATTTATAACGCCATTATTCTTAAATTATGTGCATTCCTATTTCCGGTTTACTGAACGCCAAAAGAGTGTTAGTTCTCACGAAATTGCAAGAAGTAAATCCTTTTTTTCACAGCTTTAAATAACCTACTAACCATATATATTCTGCTAAAAATAACCTCCCACGTGAAAAAAATTGCTTGAATACAAGTTGTGTATAAGGACTGTATTCAAAAATGATTCTACATAAATTGATACAAATTATATACAAGAAGGAAGGCCTTGGTCCCCAAGGCGCTTTTGGGTGCCCACCCGACTGGTCGCTATTAGGTGGGCGTAGCGCGGATTTGTCGCGCTCGCAAGCAGACCAGCCGACGCTCAGGGATATAAGGTATCCGAGCTCGGTAAGGGTACTCATTGGCGTCTGGGGCAAGGGTTGTCTATCGTCAGCCTCAATAACGAGTCTGGTGGACAGCCCTGACTCTAGAGACGAAACGCATGAAGGCGAAACGTTTTGTTTTGTTACGTACTATTTACATCTGGTTTACTGTGGGTATTTTAAATATTGATTGTTACTTCTATATCCTTTTACCGTTTAAGATATTAATTGACTTCTTATAAATAAACTTTAATTTATTTGTATCTTCTATTCTATCAATGCTATTTTTTTTTAAATTAAAACACATTTGCGTTTTGCAGCTTTTTTTTGCTTGCACTTTGGAACTTCTTTTTCTCTGCGAAAAAATTTCCGACCGGCGGCCTCACGCGTCTTTAACAGCTTTAACGGCTTATACGTCTTTAACGGCTGGCGACTGCTTTCCGAGCCTGAAAGTGCCGGTAAACGTTTCATCGGCCGACGCTGCCTGCAGTATCTCGGAGAGGCGGCGGTGGCACCTGTTGATTTACGCGCCGCGAGAAAAGCTCGATAATATCGAAGGGAAAAATTCGTGTCTATACCTCCCTCAGGAATCGGGTCGTTTAAACGTGCAGGCGAGAAGCAGCCTGGCCTTCTTTCCTCCTGCTTTGTGTATTAGCGCGTTTTGCGGCGTTTCTGTCCCTCCTTTCCTTTATTTGATCGTCAGATTAGAGGCTTTGCAGTAAAAGCGGCTGAAATGCGGAGTTGGATTAGCTTGATTGGGCAGAAATGTTCCCTAGGCTTAAATTTTACGATCAGTGTCGAGTTTATTGAGAGCAAATATGTCTAAATATAATGTTTCAAATCGTACGATATTGTTTGGTGAAAAAGAAATTTTTGCTGGCAGCGCTGCAGTTGCATTCTTTTACCTCGAAATGTGTGGAATTTTTAGATTTTCAGAGTTGTGAAAATAATTTTTCAAATATTCATGAGTTTATCGATTCTTCATTTTTTAAAAAAGACTCACGTTGAATAAAAGTTATTTTAAGGAATGCTGCACTACAAATATGTATCGTTAGAATTTGATTATTATTATATTCGTTTTTTAGCCCAATGCAAACTAAAGCAAATACTTTAATGTTTATAATTTAATTGGTCCTTAAGAAGGTTCATAATTCTCGGGCTCTTTTTAGACAGAGGCTTTAAAGAAAGTTTGTTGAAAGGACTAAAAAGTTTCGGGGCATGAAAAGGCACTTTGTCACCTTCTTATATTAGCTATTGTAGTTAGGATAATCTCTTTCAAATAAATCCAAAGTGACGAAAACTTAAAAATAGCATTTTTAGAATTATCTTCTCATTCTGAAACCTTAGCAATGATGTATTTTAATTCGAGTTTCAGGTTCATGCTTGAGCTATGGACACTCTTGCTGGGGCGGTAAGTAAACTAGTAATGCGATTACTAACTCACAATGAAATATTTTTAAAAAAAACTTTGCATTATCAGCTGAGTTATTGTTACGTAAAAATGCGCGAAGCTAAAATTTTATTAAAAAAGGAGATTTATACTATTTTATTTTGAATTTGGCATTTCGCAGATAAAAATTTTTTGTTTTAATTTTATTTTTTCCATCGAGAAGTAAAAAAATCAGCCCTCTTTGTAAAATGTTTCCTTCATAAATGAAAAATTTAATTTCAAGAACACGCGTCCATTAAGAAGATGAAGCTTTTCTGTCGTGGGTAAAAAAGAGTTATCGCGAATTCAATGGAAAATGTTTAAGGTGTCCTTTTTAAATTAAAGAAGATATTTCTTTTAAAAGATATGCGATACGGAGAGCTTTACGTAAATCCTCATTTAGTCTCAATAACAGCTTCCAACTTTGAGTTTCAATTTACTTTGTCTAAAAATCTATCTTTTTAGAAATCACATTCTAACTAAAACCTCAAAGCTTCTTCCACAACGTTATTCACAATACACCCTCCAGCGAAACACCTAATACAAAACATCAACCAATCCCGATCCTCTGATTCTTCTTATTCCCACTGATAACCTCGACTGCTAACCCAAAACCAATCTCCCGTACGAAAAAAAAAGAAAAAATTGCGCTTCCAGCCCACGGCAAGCGCAGCGAGCTTCCGCCGTCGATGCAGGTCGAGCGAGCTGGCCAGGCGAGCGCCGCGGAGGCGCCGTCTTACGGCGAGCGATGGCTGCTCTCGCGGCTGGTGAACCGACAGCTGATGCAGGCGCCGCTGCAGGCCGCGAAGCTGCGCGCGAAGCTGCTCGCCGAGCAGCAGCAGCCCCTGGCCTTCCTGTCCCAGCCGCTCGATCAGGAGTCGAACGTGCCGCCCGACGGCCGCAAACACAGGTGCGTGAGCGACCACTCAGCGTAGATTATACGCCTTTTAACGCGGCTGCTAAGCGATGCTGAAGGAGATGACGAGCCTGCAGGTGGCTGGAGACGAGATCGGCCTTGCTTATTGGATTAGGGGGAATTTTATTATTTTGGTTGAAAGGGGAATGCGGGCGAGAAGAAAAATGTTTGGAACTGGTTAATCCGTGGGTTTTTGATGTAATTTGTCGTTTTTTTTAACAGTATGTCGGTGGAGAAGTTTTCGGCTGATCCGGAATTGAGGGATGCAGCGGCGGAAGAGCAAAGAATGATGCAAGGAGAGCCATCCGATATCCTCTTGATTCCCCCGCGCAAAGATTACACGAACGTCGACGATCAGACAATAAAAATTGGGCTCTACAAAATTTTAGTAAGACTTCTTTCATATAATTAAATGTCGCCATTTCGAACGGATTTTTGTCTAATGAAAATTTTTGTTTTACTTTGCAGAAAAATCTGGATAGAAAAATGGAATAAAGAAGTCTTCGGTTCTTACCATAACTCCTTCGTGGAATAATGAAGACACAATTAATTTATTTTATTTCTACGACATTTATTTTTCGCATCTTGATCAAAACTTTGAAAACCAAAATTGGCGAAGAAAATCGACAATCGCGATATTTAAAGCTTAAAAGAGAGTTGAACACTAGTTTTTTCCGTACGACTGTCTTCCATCACTTCGCAGATCTACTTTTTATTTTCCTTGGCAGTAATCATAGAGTAAAAATCTGTGCTTACGAAATCTCGCGAACGTTCGATTTGCAGTTAATTAGAGAAGTTTGAAATGGAAAATGGAAGGTTGGCATTTTCCAAGTCAAATCTTCGATCGCGCACTCCGACGTGTCGACGTATTTACAAAAACAAAAACAACAAAAAAAAAAACAGAAAACTATTAAAATTTCTCGAAAAAATATCGATAGACAAAATACTTAGATGTACTCAAAATATAGTCCTGTCCGAATCGTTAGAAAGTGCAGTATTTACTATTTAAGACTGGCAAGACAAAACATAAACAATATTATATATGTTGAATTTAGAAATTTTAACAATGAAAAAGCACGTAAAGTATTATAGCTCTGCCAAAATGTTTCTATCTGGCTAATTGCGAATGAGTGAAAAAAAAGTATAAGACTCAAAGAATAAATATTAAGACTCTCGAGTATGATAAATTGTAAAGTATTTTAATGACATTGAGAGAAGAGTGCACAAATTAATAAAATACCCCAATCAGAAAGATAAACCTTTAATCAAAATTTGCAACAATTGATCAAACTCAACAATTGACATAATGATAATGCAGCATGTGTATTATGGTTTTTATCCATTATTTATGATGACATTATATTTATTGTTCACGACACGAGATAAAAGATTAATTACAATATGTAAATGTAATTGTAGAATTATTCAGCTTTCAATGACCAAATAATTTTATAAAAAGAACGCTTCTCTCAGTGAACTATTAAAAATAAAATTGCTTGAACTCCTTCTCTTCAAATTTTGGCATATTGTAAAAAATAGATTCACATTTAAGTAATATATACATAGATCAATTCTTTGAAAAGTAAATTAAATTATTTTAACTTATTATCTTAGTGAATTCTGATATATATTAAAATTAAACGCTCATATTTTCTTAGAACACTAGAAACTAAAAGTATACAACTTTCGTTCGATTAAAAGTTTTATGTTTAAGCGTTGTAATATTGTTAATGATATTTTTGTATTATACTGTGTTAATAAAGTAAAAATCTAATGTGCATGATCCACAAAGTATTTGTGAATTAGCAACTTGCCGCAAGTAGGTTACGCAGGACGAGCAGCAGGACTACAGGTTGCAGGACGATAACTTTCTGCGTTACCAACGCCTGTATGGTAAAGTCGGTGATACATTGTAAAGGATGGAAAAAGATGGCGCGGACTGTGCTTCAAAATTTTTTCGTATATTTTGTTGAAGAAGAATAGCTTATTCAATACTTTTTATTTAAAAGGAAACTGCAGACATTTAATTTAACCGCCAACAGCCTATATTTAATTGACACTTTTTAAACATTTTATTCTTCAGATTTAAATGATTATTCGGATCAAAGCAATTTACTTAATTACCAAATGGAGTATATCAATAACTATTATTTTTACAACCGTCCGAAACTTTGAACGCTGATTTTTATCGTATAGCAAAAGTTTAAATAAGTTAATCGGTAAACCACTTCAGACTAACAATCGCAATGCGCGAGTCTCATAAAGGTCCTTTTATCACCTTCTTTTACGCCAGCATTTAACACCTGGCCGATTATTGCTTACTAAAACTAAAAGTTTATACAGCAGAGAGGCAGTGCATGACGCGGCAGCGTAAATTTGCACGCAACTAAATTCTACCCACATCGGTTTGCGGACTTGTGCACTCGCACGAATATGTACATGTACAAGCACTCTGCCGGGTAGCAAACCTTTGCGCATGTTACATATACGTATATGTGTATAAAGCAGCTGTATTTGCACGTGGATGAGATCGCGCAAAGAACGATTAGTCTGAGAAAGTAAAAAAAATTGGATTATAGGTGTATTTATAAAGCTCCATTGATTTTTTTTTTCGAAGTAGAGTAAAATTAAAGCTGGTAAATGGATTAGTAAATGTTTCTTAGAATTAGGTTTAAGTAAACTGTAAGTGCAGTTATTTTTGTAATAAACAAGAACGAAATTGATTAATTATTTATTATAAATTCAATTTTAAGTACATAGTCAGAGTTTTATGAAGCTATTCTGCATTTATTTACCAGGAAGATGCTTACAGTGCTGTACGTACTTAACTAAGGCGTAACGTTTTAAATCAGAACAAATTTTTGCAATTCAATTGTGTTATTTTGATGTTTTTTCGGGAAGTGCAGGGCGTCAATAATTTTAAAGTAAACTTTTTCAAATGAAATTTCATCACATATTTCTAAATCTAAATTCCCTTTTTTTTTTGCTGAACAAGGTAAGTTACCTTATGTGAAATCAATAAATGTTGTGAACTTACGCACTTTTTCAGTTTTTTGGTTAGAACTTAAGTTAGTTTAAGTATTGAATGATATTTATCTCATTTTCTTTTTTAAATCTTGAAGTCAATAAACAGAATCACTTTTTCGAATAAATTTTATTTTTAAGATATATACATTTCCTACACAGATATTTGTATTAACTAATTTCTAACTTTTACAATATTCGTGAGAAAAACTTTATACTTGATTCGAAGCATTTTAATTATTAAAATTAACATTTGGATCAACAAACATAATATAAATTATTTCATCAAATTGAAATTTCTTTCATGTCAGTCTAAATTTATAGAAAAAATTAAATTTTCATTTATTACTATTAACGATTGAACAAATTTTGATTGTGCTTTCTTTTGCTTTTGTATTGCAATAATAATGTAATTAAATTTCTGAATTAAAAATGAACTTCTTTAAACAATTTATATATAGGCGCAACAAAAATTATTTAATTGAATTAAACTTTGTACTAAACGTATGGATAGAAATAGTAAACATTAATCGATAAGAAACCATAAAAACTTCTCATCTACGATTATTTAATAATTTTTTAGTAAACCCAACATTTTCTACAAAACATTTCCACATTTCATCGACGGTCGAATTAAAAGCAAATGACGGTGTTCTGACAGCTCTTGCAGGGTATTAACATGGATAGTGTCCTTAAAACCTATTTATTTATCGTTGACACAGAGAAATGCGAGAAGTGAAGGATAGTTTTATATTAATTTTTATTTATTAATCAAGTTCAGATTGCCCCTCGTCTATGTTACCTCGTTATTTTTATTTATAAGGATTTACACAAAAATTATATAAGTTTTTCACTTTTGAGTCTCGGAGTAGGCCACGTAGGGTCGGCGGAAGGGCACCAGCTGAAACAATGACAAAATTTTAATATGCGAGATACATAAAAATCTCTCACTAAACAGCACATATTCCCTTCCATCAAAAAACTCCGAGGTACGCGATATATTTTTGCGAGTCACTCACGAGCTTCCTGATGAAGAGCGACCAGGTATTCGTGCTGGGACGATCGTGGATGGAGTTGGCGGTGCGCTGCTCCTGCCGGTTGAATCCCTGCGAGGGAACGAGCGCCACCGTCTCCACGTTCGGCCTGCCCAGGTCGTAGTCGATCTGCGCCTCGTCCTTGCCTCTCCCCACGTCCAGCTCGCCCGTTTCCGGGTACGAGCGCTTGCCGTGACCTCCGTAGCAGGAGTGGCCGAACGCCGAGCAGCCACCTGTGCCGATGCGTACAAACGCGTGTTAGTTCACAATGTATGGCGGGAGGGGGGGTTCTGTAAAATTTATTTCCTCTGCTTGCGCGAGAATTTATGTGCGAGGGTGGAGGTGGGATTGCGTTGTTTTGACGAGAGGAATTTTCTGTGCCGGGGATTGATAAATCATTTACGCGAGTTACCGGTGAATCGGGATAGCATCGAGTCGAATGAAGATGATTTAGTCTTCAAAAAGCATCGTTCAAATCGATTGCAGTCCTCGACTTATTTTCGAAATTAACGTTCCAAAGCATCGGCCCTCGGTTTCTTATTTAATGCACCCACGCGGCGAGCAAAAAAAAACACCGCACACCGGCCGCAGAGGCTCATCGAGGCTAACTCGCTCTCTCTCTCCCGGGAGAGCAGCGAGCATTTTTCCCCCGAGTAGTTCTCGTTTCGACGGGGGGTGGTAAAGGGAAATTAAAAGCGAAATCTCGCAGGCACTTCGGGGCTGATGCAATTCCGGGGCGTATTAGGAACCGCGGCCGCGATGAATTGGCACGAAGAAATCGCCGCGCTCATTCGATTATTCGGCGGCGAGCCAATAATTTATCGATCTCGGCCCGGTTTTGCTTATATACAAGTCTCGGCGATTGATTGCTTTTAATTCCCTCTCCTTCGGGGCCGCGGCTTCTTTTCGTCCTCTAACGAGCCGGGAAAAGCCCTTTAAAAAGTTTCGCCGCCCGGCCAGCTTCATTCGCTTTTGTTGCGTCGGAATTAGATCCCCCGCCCCCGATCGAAATTGTTTACCGTCAAAGCGAATTTACGAACTCGTTATCGGCTCTAATGAGAGAAGGAAAAGACGCGGGGAGCAAAGAATGCATTCGAATTTCAAAGCAGAGGCGATGCATACGAGAGCAAGCAGTCCGACAAGACAACGTCCCTTTGGCGGACGAGAAGAATGGAGATTTTTCGATCGAGGCTTTTATTGAGTTTAATTACATATCGGTGGAAAACTGTTAATCGGAATGCGGTATTTTGATGCGATTGGAAATATTTAAAAAAGTGGGTTTAAAACTTTGCACAGATTTTCGCGGAAATGTCTAAATTCTACGATTTTATAACTTTGTATCTCATTAGCTCGCTTGCTAATTAACTTTCAATGCCGAAACTTTTAAGCAGTAAAGTTTGCTCGTAATTTTTATGCGCTTATGTCTATAAAGATATAAAATTAATCATTATACCAACTTTTTATTAGGGTTATTATACTGTACTGTATATACCTAAAGCTACATCAATTGTCGCGATATTGTACTACTATTATTTTTTTTAAATTACTCCTATTATATTTTAATCACTTTTGCTTCTTTCTTCATAAATTTTCATTCGTAAATTACGTAACACGCTCTCGTTCATAAATTTTTAAACAATTTCATTACAGACATTGTCAGCATAATTCAATCTACATGCGGTGTCTCGTTAAACCTGCCTTTGGTTCACCACCTGCCGCATACGTACGGGAAACAATGAACATTTCTAGTGCACCCATTTTAATTATTTCATCGAAAAAGTAAATGTTGACAAAAATCGTTAGTATTACAGTATATGAGCATTAGCAGAAGTAAAGTTTCTCGGACTGTCGTGTCGAAAGGCATAAAAACTAGTTAATCTTTTGAATTTTTCATGAAGGCATGAAACCTAACGAGCATTCTAAATGATGCAGAAAGTACTTACTATTTCCCTTGGCTCGCATGATCAATACAACTGTTTCATGCGTTGTAAATTTTTTATTTTTATTAGCTGTAAATCAAATGCACTGCTTGCTTTATTAAAGAAGACAAATAATCGATAACATTATTTTTCAAAAGTATGGTCTGAATTTTCTTAAATAACCGATCAACCTCCGGATGTAGGTAATTATTAATTTATAGCCCGTTCCACTGCGGGCCAGATCTCGTTGTAATCCAGATTAGAGATCATATACGATCGGCGGGACTGCCGTTAATTCGAGCGTTCATTTGCCGCTGCGTTTAGGAACGGGACTGCAGCCTGCCGTCGCGCAGTCTGATCTGCAGTGATGCGCCGACGGCTGATCGATAGCCGATACGCATCCCTGAAACGATCGGCAGCGAGTTAAGAGGCAAGTGGGCTTTTAAGCGGAAATGACTATTCGCCCGGGGGTTTTTAATACTTTTTTTTTTGCGCGCGGAACGACTTCGCCGTAGTTCGGTTTTTATGCTTAGATTTGATTGACGCTCCGTAAAAATAAATAATTGGCGATTGAAGACTGACTCTCTTCTTTTTACGGCAAATATTTTATGCATGCCGTTGAATCACTGCCGAAGAGCTGTCGATTTTTTAAATTTCTGTTTTATACGTCACTTAATTATTTTTTATTATCATTGCCGGGAGGTATGAGAAGGTGAATATAGGAATTGCGAGGAATATAAATTTTTTATCGCGAAGCTCTTTTTCGATAAGACTTCTAATTTTAAATGTTAAATTCAAGAAAAATTTCAACTTGGCAACGCAATATATACTTTGCCATCTTATAATCTCGATGCGGTAATGCATTTCAAAATCGGTGTCACGCGTCAAATTATTTCAATGACAGACGCGTTAAGCTTTGTGTGTACAGACTAGTTATCCGCGGGTCTCTTGTCATTATTTTGAAATGTACAAATGCGCAAACATCAACTGTTTTAGATGACGGGGGAACGAAGGCCGCAGATTCAAATTAATGAATCCTTGACCGACATAAATTCAAGCGACGCTTTGGCTGCCTTTCTTTTGCAAGCGGGGATGAGACACTATTCGTCGAACTCATTATATTTTGTACGGGGGGATTGTTGATTTTGATTAATCTACTTGGATAATTCCACGTTTTTTTTTTCGCAAATCGAACAAATCCAAGCTTATGAAATGGTAAACGTAAAGTACAACCAATCCGCAGTCCCCTTTTAAAGAAACATAAATCATTCCCAGCCCGACGAAGCCTTATAAAACCCCCTCCAATTCAAAGGCAACATGCAACATTGCACGAAATCCCGTGCGCGTCCCTTTGAGCGTCGAAAATAATCCCATTCATCACCTGGCAGCGTCAGCGGGCATCAGCGCCCATCAAAACTCTGATTACCGAAATAATTCAGCTGTAACAATGAAAAGCCCATTTAATCCGGAGAGGATCGTTAAGCGCCTCCGCGCCGCGACGCGAATTTCGTTCGCGGGTCACGTCGAGAGTGGCGCGAAACGCGGCAGAAAAAAAAAGAAACAGGGCAGGAAGAATGACACGTGTGCCGTCCGCGCGACACGAGGGTCGCTCGGGGGATGCTACCGTCCGCGGGGAGGCGATGCGCGTTGATTTTCGGAGGTGCCTTGGGGGTTAATTGATCGATTTTCGCGACAGGTGTTGAGGAGCAATTAGCGGGGTTGACGTCGGCGGTGGTTTGGCCGTTTGGAGGGTTTGGTAAGGGAGTGGGATTGTTTTGCATTATTTGAATTGATGGTTATCCCGCGGCAAAACTTTACAGTTGAATTGTTAACTTGCTACCGCAAGTTTCAAGAACGATAAAAAATCAAAATCCCAAATCTTTCGTCAAAAACAAAAAACCTCGCAAGAAGAAGCAAAAAATAATCTCATAATCCAACTATAAGAATCCGAAACAGAGATGCCACTCCACCCCCCAGCGGGGATTATCCCGCAGTTCCGCGTGTCCTTTCCTCAGTCTCTCAGCCGGCATTGCAAGAACTTCCGCGGCGCGCGGCGCGTGAATTCTCTACGGATTCGTTCTCGAATTTAGCCGCGAGAGAATTCGCTCATTGTTGCGTAACGCCGCGAAAGACGCCTCGTTGCCGGGTAATGAAGGACCTCGAAACCACCCGAACCCCACCCCCCTCCGTTAATCGAACTTCGATCGCTACGTGCGTAGACTCGATTGCGCGATCGGGATTATGCAATTTACAGGAAACCCGAATTTACGGGGAGCAGCAAGCCGTGGATTATTCCGGATCTGGGTTCTTGCCTGCCGGGCTGTTTATTGTTTCATGGCAGAAAGTTGAAGATTGGTTAATGGGTTTATCGCGAGTTTGAAGGTGAATGAATTATTCAATGGGTTAAAATGGATTCGCTGGGGCGATATTACGTTTTATTCGAAATTATTATTTCGGTTCCAGGAGGATTTCGCACTTTATGCATCTTTTGAACCATTCTATACGTATAAATCAATTTTACAGTTTGTGAAATTAAGTCTTTCCAGATAGTTTTAAATGTCAAACGATAATATCGCGTTTAAACACCTACAGAGTAAATTCAAGAAGTAAGAATATCACGTTTATATGAATGACATTCAAAGTAAATTCCAGCAGTGACGCGCCGCGTTACATTAATATTATTATATAAATTACGAAGAATAACTTCAAAGTGATTATTTTAGCAGTCAGCTTCGCCTACCGACGGGATTAAATATTACACGCGCAATAAGTCAAAGGGAATCCGGAATCCCTTGATTCAACTGACGAGACTGGCACTTCGTCGTGCGAAAGCACCTGTCTAACTGCTTCGCAGCTTTGAAATAACAAGACGGCGCTCATCAAACTTGCGCGAACTTGTAAAATTACCATAAACGCTTCCTGCTTCTTGACCTTCCCTACTGCTCCTTGTAAAAGCGCGTATAATACAATTCTCGCGAAATTTCAAGGACGGAATTACCTGGATAAACCTTTCTGACGTAAAGATTAAGTGTAATTATTGGTTATTTTACAGATACAGTTCAGTTGAAATGTAAAAGTATAAAAAGAATTGTCAAAATAAACAAAACAAAAAAATAAAATATTTCGATTAATAGAAGCACCCTTATATTCGTTACAAAAAAATATGAATAGTAACAGAACGTCAGTTCCAAACCTCTCATGCCTAAAAATCGTTGTCACCTCAATCAAACTATCGCGACTGTTCTCGGGTAAAAATGCGCATCCAGAATTTCATTTAAATTTAAAACAGTTCCACATCGTAATATTCTCGGAAAAATTTTTTAAGCCGCGCAAGAATTATAATTTTAATTTCCCATTAACTAATGAACGGGGTAATCCCGTGATACCGCCTGTCGGTGTTGTTCCCGCGCTGTAAAGGAGCAAAGACGCCGTTGCTTCGCCCGCATGTGTGTACGCTAAGTAATCCCGCATCCGATGTTTTCGCTGCAGTAAAAATGTGAAACGCCTGCCGAAAAAAACAATCGATTTCTTACCGAATTCAATGCGGTTAACGTTTTGTTTGAACCTGCTCTTGGGTATCCCACTTTAACTCAATTTTTATAGTTTGGTCTTCACTCTTCATCCAATTCAGTTCCTCAATCAGACATTAAAATTCCGACAACAGTTGGCAAACCCCCTGATCATCTAACTAAATTTACCAAATTGAGGACGATTCTCTGACGCGTGCAGTGAATCAACCTGAAAAATCTTTCATTAAATTGGCCGGCGCTGAATGAACATAATGAAACAGCAACGCGGACACGTAACGTAAATACAATCCGAATTGAAAATTGAAGGTTTTATAACCGATTTTTCGCGACTGCCAGATGGAAATCCCCGAGCACGTGAAAATTCCAGTAGCCCAGTTGCTAAATCTCTCATTAAAACGTGAAAGTCACGCGGCTGTTGAAGTGCACGCGGCGATTACATGGTGCGCGAACATCATCGGCTCGTGCCGCCGTCGATTTTTCATTTCTGGGCAGCGCGAAGTTTTTTGATTAGCTTGCCCGGACGAAGTTCGCCGACTGTCTTAGCGTCGGGGTTTGAAAGACTGACTTTTTAAAGTTTAAGAGGAGTTTTTGGGGATTAAGCGGTAGATTGGGAAAAGCAATTTACAGTGTTTTATCGTAATCCACTCGAGAAATTGTAAAAACTCTCCTGGTAGCTAAAATTCCGCGAAATCATCGGGTTCTTGCTGCAATTTTTAATTAACACCGCGTATAGTAAAACTTTTTCTCGGAAGAAGATTATGAGTTTATTAGCCGCTCGACTGTCATTAACTGCTTCTAGGGAATGCAGATATTAAAACCAATATCCTTATACATTCACTGTAATTAATTAGAAGGAACCTTTTACGCGAATTATTATGACGAGCCGTTGCAGTAAGGATATAACTTCTTACGCTACCAAAGCAGTTCCGGATACCGCGGCACTCAAGCAAAATAAGAAGTTCAAAAGTGCTGTAATAAAGTTTAGAATTCACCGCGAATCAAGGATTTACGAGCCAAGAGAATCTGCCTAATGAAGCGTAAAAAATTAATTCTCCCCCTGTCGTAAAAAACACTTCCGCGCAGTTCTCAACTCGGCCGCTCTCCCCCGACGCTCCCCGAATGCGAAACAATCGATAATTCGAAAAATCTCCCGATATTCCTCACCGATCGAATAAAAACTCATAGGTAAGCAAAATCTTTCATTCGCAGCCAATCATCCCGGCATTTATCTCGAGCGGTAAATCGGAAAATAGTCACCCGCCTCTTTTATATACGCCGATATCGCCGAGTACGTAATACGGTACTCGATCGCGCAACGCGCGAAAAGAACTAAGACTCGGACTCGCCGCGTCGGATTGATTTTCTCGCGTGCGCCGGATTTCGATTTGGACTAACGAGCGCTGCACGCACCTTCCACTTCATTTCGCAGCCCACGCGATTGCTCGGGGAATGAACTGCGTTATCCGTCTTACATCAGCGCATCTTGCGCGTGAGCTGTTTTTTCTTCGCGTTCCGCTCGAAGAAATATATACGATTGCCGGGTCGGCGTCTTGCTGAGGCTGCTTTTTTTCCGAGCGAAGATCTCGAGGGGAGTCGTGCGTTTTCTTTATATTTTTCGGGCGTATTTGGGGATTAACGGTGATATCGAGGATAATGATGTAAATGCGCGCGTATTCGACTTTGAATAAATTGCATCGGTTGCAAAATGATTTAGTTATCGTTTCGGAACGAGCTCTTTTTCAAGTCATTGGATTTCGCTCAAAATTGTTACAATGATAGTACCATTTGCCTACTCATTTCAACGTAATTAAATGAAATTCTTACTATTATCATCCTACGTCGAAGTAAAACACGTAATTTCGAGCATCCGTTATTTTCTCGATTAATTTTGCGCAGGTGCGAATAAACTAAGCAGGCTTGGCGAAGGTGCGATACGCGCTCGGAATAAAGTGATCAATCGACGGCTCCTGGCTAACTAAGCGTGTATGCGTATCGAGTAAACAGTCTATGCCGAGCATTGTAACGAAGCCAATCAAAAATATCTGCTGGTTTGTGATGAATTCAATTATTTATAGGTAGATAAATTTAGTCTGCTCATTTTGAGGATTTTACATGTAAAAAATTTGGTTCTGAAATAGGGGACATTGTACCATTCGTAAATCATTCGATTTTTCTAAGGAAATATTTAAAAAATTGGAAGTAAATGAATTTTTAGAGGTTGCAGTTTGAATTAGATGTTTGAAATAATTTAATTTAAATATTAATTATTATTATATAAATATTTCATACGAAAAGGATGTCAGATTATACCGCAGAATATACTTACTTCGTTCATAAGTTGAACAAATTTAATTTTTAGCTTTGCAATCCGTTAAAATTTTCATTTGCAATCCGTTTCAGAACCGCGTTATCTGCTGTGAATATTTGAGAATTGAAATTCAGAATCCCACATAAGCTCTTGTCTTACTTCACATAAAATTACCTAAATCGTAAATCCAAAATTTACATCTTTTTGAATTGCGAACGTCACGACCCACCCAAAAGCAACACTCCAAACACATATTCCCATATATAAAATAACTTTCGCACGAAGCAATTTCAAGCTATTACTTAAATATTCATCGAATTTAACCCCCCGTCCCATCATCAACCCTTTCCCCGAACGTTATTACTCGGAGCGTTACAGGATACCGAAGCTCAATTTAAAACGATATCACTTCCCGCGCGAGAACACAACACCGAAACCGCCCCGACTCTTATTGCGTTTCCGAGGCATCAAAGTGCGAGTAAGCGTCTTTCAAATACCCGCAAACGCGCGCCCGTCAAAGCAGAATTCAAAACTCTCCCCTCGGCGTCCCGTTGCGCGAAATATCGTCTCCCGTTGCGCGATTGATAATCGCGACCCAATAATTATACACTTATAGAGGGTATAAAAAGGCCCGTCAGGTCCGGGAGCACTTGTGCAATTAAGCTAGTTGTTCCAAAGTGCTTCTGTACCTTGTCGGCGGTTTTCCGAGCTCTTGTATACTTCTCTTCGGTTTTTACAGCGAAAAGAGCAAAAGTCTAGTTTGGTTCGGGGGGTGAAGAAAAGCTCGGCGAAGGAGGTAGGAAAGGTGGGATTTACCGCGGCGACTGGGATGTCCGAAACGAGCTGCTTTTTCCTCGCCTCCAGAGGTTCATTAGGGTTTTCTTTCTTTTGTCGTCCGGTTTATTTCTTTGGAAAGCTTGTTCAAAACGTCGATTTTTTTTTCTTTCTAACGAGCCACGAAAGGATAATATTTAAAATGCTTTAAAATTTTCATTTTCGCAGAAGCGCTTCATTTTTAAGCTTTTGAGTGAATAATTTCATGGAGAAAGTAAATGTATTTGTAACCGGGGAATTTTTAAATTGAATTCCAAATGTTTTAAAAACATAAAGCTCCATTGCCGGCGGGTACTTTCGTAAGGTTATTTTTATATTCTCGCGGTAAGAAGAATTTCAAGCGTGTATAAAAACATTCACGTATTTAAATAAACCGTTTTACAAGTCAACGTTAAAAAGGCAAACGGGGATCCCCACCAATGTGAATCATTTAAAAAGAGTATTATAAAAATTATTTGTTTCAATAATCATATAATTGTATAGAATTTATTTTACTAATGTTAGGCAAAATAAAGGTTGCTTCATAATTAACGTTGCAAAGTATAATTAAGATATTATAGCCTGTGAAAGTTACGAAATAGTATAATTAATTGGATTCGTAATTAAGAAGAATCTTAATCAGAAGGAGCAGTAAAAATTAATATATAAATATATCGCTCGTTTGAAGTCTCTAATAGGCCTCAAAAGACCCACCTTTCTCCCCACCTTTGAATGTAGTAAGAAAATTAATCATTTGCTAATCTATAATAAGTTGTGTTGAAAAGAAACTAGTCGATTTAAACGTATTATTACAATATATACTCAAAATGCCGTAAGGAAAACTTTCAGTCATTTCAATTTTTAAATATGATGAATATTTATATAGTAATAACTATGATTGCTAGTTTACTTTTATCAGTCTATATTAAAACTATTTGATCCCGTAATTTTACAGCAGTTCAATAATACATTTCCCTATTTTAGTTGAGAACTGAACTTAGGAGGTTTTAACAAGTGATATAAATAAACGAGCGTTCTGACAAATGGGATTTCACGGCGAGGACAATAGCACGAAACTCAATTGATGACATTCTACAGGTTCTCAGTCCTCGGATTTCTCTCGCCGAGTGTCGGACTGCAGTCCACTTATTTAGATGTTGATTAATTACGCAAAGTTACTTATATCAAAGTTATTCAAAAACCTCAAGATTTTTTATCAACTTTATTTCAACGCTTCTCGTCCATTGATATTAACGATGTAAAACCAAAGAGACTTAAAGTTTACTTTAATGAAAAATCTGAGTTGGTTCGAATAATAATACCGTTATCAAAGGCCCACAATGGCCAACCGCGAATTCTCTAGCAGATCTCGAAGTACACTTTGGCAAAAAAGGACGTTCGGTCCGAAGCGTTCATTAAGCAGATTTGCTTCGACCGTTGCGTCTCTATAATTATTCGTCTGCAAATACAATACAAAAAGTTTTAATGATAAAGGCTTTGTCGCAGATAAAACTTTCTAATAAACAGTCGGTGGTGAACAAGTTTAGCTGACTTATGCAAACAATTCCCGATTCAATTTATACTATTGCGCTCTGACAATGTCCAAGACCTCCTCGTGCTTGCTTCTGTTCCAGTTTTCAAATAAGATAATCGAGGCGCATCGCTGCCCACCGCTAAATTCAAGTTTAAAGAACACCTCCTCCGATTCACCTGGATTTTTTTGGCCCGTTCAGTCTCGAATCGCCCGAAAATTTAATTGAATTTATATCCGTGGATCTTTTGTTTAGATTGATTTAGAACTTGGAGTTCTTGCTCCGAAGCGCGAAGTGAAATAACTTTTATAAAATGCTTTGATTCTATTATCTCGGTTGGCGACTGCGCGAGTCCTTTTATTATTCACAAGGTGTTTTTGATAAACAAATTTTAAATAAGCGTCCGAGAGTTTATCCAGGGTAAGTGGAGGAAATGTAATTTGCAGCTAATGAAATAGAACGGAAATTGATTCTAAGTAAAAGTTTTCTTTAACTTTTTTCACGGTTTGCCCGCTGAGATCTTGTTTATTTCTACGAACTTACTTGTATTCAAACATTTGCGTTAACAAACAAGCTTTAGAAAATTAACTTTAAAAATACTTTAATTGGTATTGTGATTTTTGAAAAGTTTACCGTAACGGAATTATACAACTATTTTTAGATTAATTCTCACATCGCGTGAAAATGTAAGAAAGCACAAAAGAACGACTCATCCTTCATAATTGAAATCAAACAGGTGTCCGCGATTATCACATTACGAGCTGTTTTTTCAGCGATGAATCTTGAAATCCGCGCTATAAAAAGAAATGCTAACTTTTTAGATCGCCTACGAGTTTGTCTTTGGAACGAAGTCTCGAATCTAGTTAGAGAGCAACGCGTGACGAGATGCTCGATGCGATCCAAGTACGAGATCGTTCAAAAAAAGTAAAACTTTCGGAGGGATTCTGTTGATTTACTATACAGGAAAAAGCGATATAAAAATTATTGTTATGTGAAAATAACGGAGTCAATAGAGCAAGAATTTTGTGCGAGGGCAAATACTTCGAGCTTTAAAAGCTTCTTATACGACGTTTCCCGGGTAAATTTATAGCTTGGTAGTCTGTAATGTGCGTACTTTGAAACAAAATTTGACTGTTCACTGGCAGAGAAAAATGCGTTAAAAAAGAATCAACAGATTACCTCAAATATTTATTGAACTTTAAATACGATGTCGTTTCAGTATCGTCGAAACTTCATTGTGCAGGTTCACAACGAGAAAATTAATAAATACAGTTAGTGCAGCTCAGTTTCTGGCCAGCGCTTTAGCTTCTCACCTCGCCGATACAAAGAGCAATAAATGAAATATTGAATAATTCACTATCATCAGTAACAAACATCCTTTATCGTTTACCCAAGCATGTATATCCTTCGTTTGCATAACTTTGCCGGCCGGGGCGAGTGTATAATGTATGCAAAACGAATCAATTAGCGTCCCCCGCTAAATTTAATAACGAAACTGAGCACGCAGCTTTTCCTCTAATTCGTAACGCAATGTAATCAATGTTTCATATTCAATTTATTATTCGAGCTGCGAACTCCGACCGCGTCAGACCGGATGATCCGCGGCATAAAAAGCGATAAAGTTAACGGGCTCCTTTATGACGCGTATAAACCGGCGGAGGTCCAAATCCAACTTCATCCTTAAATTGAATCTGCAAAAAGGCGCGTTAAGAGGGGGGAAGGCTCGAAAATATATCGAACAAAGCGGTTTACTGTTTGCGCTTTTAATAAAGTCCGCGGCTCGCGGACGAGTGTAATATGCCGTAACCGAGATTTACACGGGGAGTGGACCGCGACGGGACGCAAAAAGCGGCCGGATGAATCGGAAAAAAGATTATCAAGTGCGCAAAGCCGGCAGGTGGATGATGATTAACTTTTCAACGTGGTGGCGAAGAAATGAACTGAGGGTGTCTTTAAAGCGGAGTAATAAAATGAAATTAGTTGTATTGAAGCTGCTCGTGCGAAGTGGGACGTTTCAAAGAAGGCTTTACATGGGAATTTCAAACTGTTGCATATACGGGTTATTATAGTCGCGGAAAGTTTCCAATTTAGTATTTTAATTAAACATTTTTTAATATCTGAAAAATCACGGTGATAAACTTTCATACGTTAGTTGATAAAATTCAGTTCTCTTCCCATTACTGTTTTACATACTGACTTATAAAGAAAATTATGATTTGTGTATCTCGTAAAATGTTTTGAGTAAAAACATTGATTGATTTCCGAGTCTCTTGAGAATCTCCGGAGACGCACTGCTCTATGTTTTACCAAACAGAAATCGATACCCATAGAAGAATTTCTGAAACGTATCGCGTTTTACTTTAAAATAAAGACAGATGAATTTTTTTATTTAAAAGTAAACTACCTCCTAAAAGATTTCGATGAATGTAAATAGCAGTAATATGGGACACTTGAAAAGCATTTTAAATACGTAATGCGTGATACATAATCTTTTGTAAATGAGTTTTTCTGCATGATGAAATAAATATCCCGTCCAGCATTAAACAGTAAATGATTATGGATTGGTAGTGAAAACAATTAAATTTAATTTCATATTAATTACTATACCATTAATAAATAATTTGTAAGATTTCAGGAAGAAAGGATTCTGTGAAATATATGAAGTTACCTTTTGCTTAGTATTTTATGCAGTGATAATAAATAGGTACGTCCTATTTAAAAATAATTCCCGTAACTGGATTTAAGCTTCTCGGTGTTCGGTTTAAAATAGAATGATGGATTGCAAAAATTTCATTGTACTTCAGCGTATAGATGACATTATTTATTTATGATTCATTTATTCAAGGCAGCACCTCAACAAACTCATTTTATCACCGCATTATCGATTTATGCAGGGGTCGAAGCAGCGAATCAATTATACTAACTTCTTTTCTCGAAAAAAAAGCGCGCTTATCGATCCACAGGTGGCAGGAGACGAGCGCAGCGTCACACGAGCCCTCCTGCCGGGAAAGTAAGCCGTCAATTAACTCCCATTTTTCACGCGCTTTTCAACAGTCCGCCTACCTGGGTGATTAATAACTCCCCGCGAACGCATCTTGTAAACATTCTAAATTCGATTTTACGAAAATACATTATCCCTTCCCCGATACTTCTTCTGCAGTATACTCGGACAGCCGTCGATTCGAATATTGATTTCATTCCAGAGACGAAAGAGGAGAGCCTCCCAGATTCTCCCAGCAAAATATTCCCAGTCAATCGCGAGTCGAGAGATAAGAAGCTCGCGGCGCCTCGAAATTAGTACATATATTCCGAAGAGTGCGGAATATATCAATCCCGAGGAGACTGGCGAGCTTCGCGTTCTAGGCCGATTGATCGGCGCAGCCTCGCCGCGGTGATAAACCTATCTCCCGCCGGGCCTTTTTTCACGTTTGCCTTTTGATAAGGGCGCCGGGCGGCGGCCTCTCGGTATAATTAAGTATGCACGAGTGACGCGGTACCTTTCAACAATCTCCTCGGGAGGGATGAGAGTTGAATATTCCGCGAGATTATCTTTTTCATCCTCTATAAATGGCCCCTGCCTCCGGGCGGAGTGATGCGAGCCAGGAGCGAAATTTCAAAGTGCAACTTTTGAGGTTATTAAGTGTAAGACGATTTAATGGATAGAATTATAGCGCGAAAAGCCGTTTTTAGAAAACTTTGTTTTTATGTTAAACCTATATTTTATCACGTTCAATGAAATTAGAAAAAATAGTACTGTATAATGCATTTAATTGCGTGAAATGTAAATTGTGCTGACGATTTTACAGTAGTTTTCTTATTTTGCACCTGTGTCGTCCTTTTATTTTTATGCATACAAGTCATAAAAGTATGTATAAAATATAAAACGTTTTTGAAGCAATGACCAAATTTTTAAGACGCCTTAGAATTTTTGACTTACTATTTTTTTAAAATATGATGGAGTTCACTTGGTAAAAAAAAAAAATATTTTATGTCTAAAGTTCGTTGATTATCAAATAAACGAAACTTTGTTTTCACGAAAAAGCGCAAAAATTTACAAAGACCGCTGAAAGTTACCAAGTGTACCAAGTTTGAATAAGCTTTCAGGATGCATTGTACAATCAGTTGAAAAGCTGGGATCGTATTGAAAACTGCACTGACAATATAAGAAATAATAACCCTTGATTAGAAACAACAGAAGAGAATACTTTTTATTTAGTCTCGTACTAAGGCCCCTTCTTATTAGAAGCACGAAACCTACCAATTTACTAATGAAAAAATTAAAAGAACTCTCGACTAATGAGTCTTGGCAGGTCAGCGTCTTTCAAAGCCGCTGCTTACGTACATAATTAAAATAAAATTGAATTAAATTTTCTAATTTCCCGAGGCCTTTTTCTTCCGCTAACTTAAATAGATTACTCCCATTCGCGCGCCAACGTACGAACCTCGTGTACTTTTGCTTATTCAAATGAAGCAGAGTATATCATTGCCTTGCATTCGCGCTTCAAAGCTATGAAAGTTTCACGCGGCCGGGTTTCGGTGTGGCTCGCGGAAAACAAGCCGCGCATTAGGCGCGCAAAAAAAAAAAGACTCGTCACTCGGCGAGCTTGTCGGCCAAAATATGTGCACCCTGCCGCCACCTCCGCGCCTGTTATTATTTTTTCCCTTTGTCCGGGCACATTGTTCCTCGGCCGCGAATAACCGCGACGATTCGCCGCCGGAAAAAGTTCGCTTTTCGTTGCCGCGGCGAAAGGAGCTTATATCGACAGAAGGATTTTGGGGAAAAAGGGAATTCCTCTTTGGGCAATTTTTTTTCAGGCGCGATCCGCTGGCTTTTTCTGGCTTCGCCGCGAAAAAATGGTCGGAGGGTGGAGAGGCAATGTTTTTTACGCGGTAATTTTAAATAAAAGTCGGAGTGGTTAAATGGGAGAGTAAATTTAAAGGTATCTTCTGGGTAAATGCTTAGGGATACTTTTTGTTATATCTCCACAAGCTGGATTCTGAAAGGTTTCGTGGATTTATGTAATCTTCATGCGTTGTAAATTGTAACGAAAATGAATTGATTGAGAACTGTATTGAAAGTCAAGTGACATATTTTTTAGTTATGATAAATGTGTGATGAAACGTCGTAAATTAAGAGAAAGAATGGAACGTAAACCTTTCAATGTGAATTATTGAGAAAGAGATGTTTTCGTATGATTTAAAGACTAGAAAATATTTCTTAAAAAAATATCTCTTGATTCATCATATACGCGGATCGTAAAATAATTTTGTTAAAATAAATGAAAATGAAAAGGAGAAGTGAGAATACAAGAAAAATGGAGATATTTAAGAAAACGCGAAAGCCAAAAGCGGGAAACGAAGAGATAATTGAATAAATGAAGAGACGCAGTGTGAATGTACTGAAGCGATTTGGGATTTATTCAAGCCTAATCTGAGAAATTCATTATCCTCTCGCACAATAGACAGTATTTATTTTTAACCGACTTCAAAAGGCAGGAAACTCGCGTCAGTTCGTAGCCTATTTTGATCAACGAATTTCGATTGATACTAAAACTTACACATACTTTTCGATAAACCTCTTCTGGAAGAACTCGACTGCGGACGTCGAAAAGCGACGATGATTAACTCTGAAAAAAACTCCCTCGGCGCAAAGCGCTCCTCTCTCCGCTAAAAAAAAAAACAGAATCTATCCGCCGCCGCGCCGAAAAGGAAATTCGAAAAAGACGCTTTTTTCGACGGCGACGCGTCATGGGAGTTGACAAGAAAGTATTAGGGGTGAATTCGCCGAAGCGATTCCCCGCGCCGCGGACAAACGCGATTTAACGCGCGACGCCAAAAAACACATCGCTCCGCTTCCCGTACTTTACGTTCTCCTTTGTTTTTTTCGCCGCCGTGTGTGTTTTGACACCACGGCTCTCGGCCTCCTTTTTCGCTTTTCGATCTCGCTCGAGCTCGCAGAAATAACATCGCCTCTCGCGCTTCTGTTTCCCCTTCGCGAGGACACGCCGACGCAGCTCCGTAAAAATTGTAACAGATGCACAAACATTTCATTGAGAGCCTTCGCGCCAAAGCTACTCGAAGGAGGCGGATGATATATTTATTCGGGCTCGGCGCGCAAAGCGGTACGAATCGAGAAGTCGAGAGATGTGATATGAAAGTATGATGCGGAAATCGGATGGGAGTCAAAGGTGAAATACAGATTTACAATTGCATGAAGCGGAAGAATGGAGGAGATATTTACGACACAGAAAGACATTGAAAAGAAATCACGGACTTACGCTTCGCGGAAATTTCGACGCCGAAGGAAGCGACGAGCAGAACCGTCAAAAATACCGCCGAACAGGTCGATGTCGAGTTCCTCATAGCGCCGTTCATTTTCTTCTGATTCTTTTTTTATTTTTTTTTATTTTTTTTTTTATTTTTGGTGATGTTCGTTAACCTGCTGAGGAACAGAAGGAATGTTTTTTATTGAGGAGAGAACAGTTAAAACTTGCAAGCTTACAATTACAAAGCAGCGGGAAATCGAATGCAGTAGAATGTAGAATGTAATGCAATGGAAGGTCATGTAGCTGTCTATATTATATCCCTTTTCAGTTTTTAATATAGAACTTTCGACTAATAATAGTTCTCTTTATTAAAGTTTCTTATCTCTTATAAATAACTATTCTTATCTGGGGGTAAACAAATTTATCTAAACTACGGTTGAAATTAATTGTGCAGCAACTCTCCATCTTCACTACATTTATCAGGATATTTAATAACAAAATTTTATTTAATTAAAAAAGCAGTTGAATTTTCGTATAGACAATTAAGCGAATATTATACTTAATTTGAGAACTGATCAGACTGACATCAGTAAAACGCACTATTTCAATTAAATAATTTAAGTAAAACTGAAATTAACGTTACTTCACGATTTTCATTTAAATCTAATAATCTTTAATATAAATTGAAATTGAACAGATTCTAATGGCAATACGAGCAAATAGAGCAGAATCCTTTCAATTTCAATTTATTTACTTAATATTACATCGCGAGCAGTAGCGTCATTAAACATTAATCTGAAATATAAATAAAAAAAAGATTCCAAACTGTAGTAAATTCAATTTTTCGTTGTTAAAACTTCATTTTAATCTTTTCAAATACTTACTAAAGAAATGATTTTTCAATAAAATAACATCCATCATCTACGATATTTTCAAAATTTTATGAACCGACAATGCAATTCTTATTCACGAGGAATTATTTTCACAAATAATAAAAAAATGTAACACATGAAATGAATCTAAAAGTATAGTGTTTCATCATAAAATATAAGCTATTTTTATGGAATGCACATAAAATTTGAAAACTCGATTTTTAACTTCAGTATAACGGACTTTAGCGGGCAATAATTCGCAAAACATTTTTCATTTAAACTTTTTAAATAATAAATAGCTATTAAAAATTTGAACAGAAATAGTTCATTTGAAAGTAAAAGCGCTTAAGCATGCAACGGTTTGTTTAAATATGACACATAAAAAGTTGACATACAAGTAAAATTGAAAGCTTGCAGATTGAAATAAAATTAAAAAAGCAAAACTTGACACATTTATCAAAAAACCAAAAACAGCATTCTCCATCCCAAAGAAACGCAAAGGAATTGACAACACCCTCCCAACATCAGCAACTCACTACATCGACAAAGCACTCAAAACATGAAAATCGCAACGACTCCCAGTGCCCTCGAGATCACACTCGGGCCAAGCGCACAATCTCCCAAAGAATGGAATAAAATCGGCCACAAGAAATCGTTCACACATCGAAAAGCGCGCAAACCTCGTTGTCCCCCGTGTAAGCTCGTCTCGCCTCTCTCTCTCTCTCTCTCTCTCTCTTGCTTCCTTGCGATGCTTCCGCCGCGAGCAGGTGGTTGTGAATGGGCCGAGCGTCCGCGGTACGTTCGAGGTGATATCTCCCTTCCGCCTATATAGAGCCGCTGCTCTGCCGAGCGGCGGCGCTGCTCCTCCGCGCCGCCGCAGGTGTCGGTGCGTATCGCACGACCGCCGCCGCCGCCGCCGCCGCCGCCGCCGTCACCGCCGATTTTCGCGGCTCCCGAACGGATGTGTATTCCGTGTTCCGGGGAATTTTTTTTTTTTTTTCATCCCACTCAAGGTGAGCGACTTACGTGTGACGCTGCTGCAGGTCGGTATTGATTTTTTATGGCTGGCTTGTCTTTTCCTTGATTAAAAGCGCCGATGAGAGGACGCGACGGGAATCCGCGCGGGCTTTGTTTCAACAGTTTTTTTTTTTTTTTTTTTTTCGAGTCGGGGGAGTGACGGTCTATATGATTATTGGGGCATTAAGATTTATAGTTTTGACGGGAGGCGTTCGTTGGGATGGGAAGGGAGAACGAGGAATAGTGTGTCGGGGTGAGGTTTCGAAGAGGTCGATTGAAAACTGTTGATTCGTAATTGAGCGAAGTTGAAATTTGTGCATTTTACTGTTTGTCGAACTTTTTTCTAGCAATTTTTGTTCTAGCTTTATCTATAAAATATAATGCAATCCTTCAAACAAATCATATTTCAAAAATTTAGTTCACGAGTTAATTACTACCGATAAAGTTTTCAGACATGTTAAAAAATTCAATTGCTCCCAACATCCGACGTACAAATTTACTATTTACGATAATACTTAAACATTGTCATACATAGTTTTGAATAATAAACATTTTTCAATCCCTTAAGCGGAGAGGCGGGAATAGCTTTAGAGTAGCATTATATCTATTATAAAGGCGGGTACCAGTGAAATATCGTAAAAAGCCCATATTCCGACCCCCTACCCATTTGGTACACAGCCTTTAGTGGGCATAATACAAAGTAAAAAATTTTAATCGCCTTTTAAACACGAAAAGGCCTTAGGTCTTGTAAATAAATAATTATTTATGCAGGGAGGATCCGCGATCACATTTTTGTCGTATAGAAGGTGAAAAAGAAGTGTGCCGCTAAGAGCAACTTTCTTAATGCGTAAAATACTGAACTATGAAGTTTCTGGGCTTTATATGCATTAGCGAATATTCTTCCGGCGTAAGAAAAGTGATTTATAAGTATATATCAGAGGGATGGCGACTATTCAAACTATTTTGAATTATACAGTCATTTCAGAGTGTTCCGGGAGTTTTCGCATTATTTATAGGATAAAAGTATATTAATACTTTTAATTTAATTCAAAAATATGTGAGAAGTTTACTAACTCGAAGATTGCAAAAGTACTGCTCGTAAAATGAAATGCAATTGTCAAATTCGAACTTAATTTTAAAAAAAAATCTAAAAAAGCACACTACCAATCCTTTTTGACAAGTATGCATAAATCAACTAGTTACAATGAACATTAAAAATCTTCAACTCGGTAATCAAATCTAATAAAGTATTCATTGACAGGACTTTTCCAAATCAACGACAAAACCGCAGAATATACTTACCTCAAAATTCGTTCAAGAAAAACTGTTATCTTTTTAATTTTCTCGCGCCATAACTGCTAAAAGTTTTATCTGTATATACGCGTAAACCCCGCTTGTACACACCTCGCCGCTATTCTTGATTGTGAAAAGGGGGGAGTTCGTCTGCGCGATAGACGATGCCAGCCTCAACCGTACAATTCGCTCCTCGGCGGAAACTTGCTGCAGCTTCCACAGTCGAAGTTTTGCAAAATAACAGAACGAAGGCAGAACGCCGCGAGCTTTTAAACTCGAGGGCGTTAAGTTGAAACATGGTAACATCATCCGACGGCTTACTATATACTTTTTCGTTGACCGAATAAAAATAAATATACGGAAACTCGGAGAATTCCGAGGGAGGAATTACCGCGTATAACGGTCACCCCCGTAAACGCCTCGACGTTCGATAAAGGGCTTCGTTAACTTTCGATAACGGCGCCTCGCAGCTTCTTCGGATAAGTAAATAACGGCCGATAAATGAATAAAGCATCGGGGCGCCCGGCTGCGAAATTTGCCATTTGCCCGAGTGTAACAATCGAACGGCCGATCCGGAATGCAAATGCCGGGGGACGCCGGACTCTCGCTGCGGGGTTCGCCGCAGTAAAACCCGGAGGTGTGCGATGCGCGAACGAGGATCGGCGCTGATCCCGAAACGCGGACCGAATCCCAATGACGTCGTATTGCCTCGTGGAGTGCTAACTCTCTCTCTCTCTCTCTCTCTCTCTCTCCTTTTTTGAGGGTTCGGGGTTTAAGAGGCTGCGGATGTCGGAGATTTAAGACGGACTGTGATGGAGCGATAACGCGGCTATAAAGGTATTTATAGATTTCAGTTTGATGGGGAGATATTGCGCCGGTGGTCCTTTTGGGTGATAAGGAAAAGTTGTCGCGCGGCGAGTTAATGAATAATAAAAATTAGATTGTTTCGGATTATTTCTTGGTTTGGGGTGTAGCAGTTAAATGTGTTATCGAAGCTTTCTTATTATGTAGTAGAAATGAAAGGCATAAAGCGTCTTTGGAAGCCATAAAAGTGAAATGGCGTTAATTCTTAGTTATTGATAATTTTTCTAATTGATTATTAATTCTATTAGCATCCTTAAAATTATTTGAGTATTTAAAAATATTCTTTCACCAAAGTAATTTAAACCTGCTACGCTCACAGCTGTATTTTCTAGTATATTTGAAATTAGAGTAAGAATAAATGAGAAACAAAATTTACTCGCTTTAATTTCGTAGAAATTTACTTCTGTTTTTCGTCTGTCAAAATCAAAATTCAAAGAGTCTAAATCAAAATAGAATATATAATAATAGCCTAACCGTTTTCGGGAATCACCTAATGTCAATATGTAAAATACGACTCAACGCATATTTCAAAACTCTTTGTTTCTAAAAATAAACAAGAATTAAAACATCTTGTTTCTAAAAATAAATAAGAAGAAAAAAAATGCAATATGTGCACTACAAATTGAAAATCATGATTGAAAGTTTATTTTATCCCGCGTGGCTGTGAGCTAAACAATTTTCAAACTAATTTTTTCAGAATTTACTACCCTTATCAGGTTTTGTTAACTGTAATAAGTGTAACATTTATTTTCCAAACTTTGCACGAAGAGAATATTAAATTTAGTTATCAACTAAGTGTTTTTATTCCCTTTAAAGTTCTGTACTACTTTCGCAGCTTTTACGTTTAAGGAAATTTATCTGTTTTACTTTTCATACAAGCTTGCCTATAATAAAATATTACTTTCAATACAGCCAGTTCAAAAAGCCGAGTTTATTTTGAATTAGAATTTTCAGCCCCTACAAAAATTCTGGGTTATTTTGAAACTGCTTCTCATCTTACGTCCTCGCAAAGCTTCTTTTGTAGAAAAACAGAAACTTTGCCGCCTGAAAAAAATTTAATTCAATTTTGCGAATTTGGTGCGCAAACAATGAATTTCCGAATACAAATAATAATGCATATTAAACAATGGGATTTAAATTTGATTACTCAATAATTATCTGATTTATTTTGTATAGTAGAACAAATTTCTAAAGCAATTTGCGATCAATTTATTAACTACAATTCAATGCTTCTGTTAAATGCGTAATGTAATTATAAAATCTTTATCATCAATACCCTACTGAAAATATCATCTGGATTTCACTGGATTCCAATGGATTTTGATTAGAATCTAACGGAATTCCATTGGAATCCACATGACATTTTCAATAGAGTAACAATTCATCAGATTATAATTGCAGCAATTTCACAACTATTCATTGCTACTTGATTAAACATAAACACCGATTTCTTTATGTACCGTTAAGTGTTCTCGAACAGTATCAACAATGAACTCTTAAAATCAATTTAAAAAATCGTCTAAAACTACTCTGTAGCTATATATTTGTAAATTTTATGTGTTAAAAATTAAAATGGAAAATAAAAATATTTTCACTGATATTCTGATATATTTTTATAGTATTTTAGACCACACTCAGTAATTCTATCAGTATTTTGTCCATAAACTCACTATACTTATCCATGAGGATTTTTTTTCTTGCTAATTGCACCCTTCAAATCTTTTAGTTCAAATAGAAGTAGAAAAATATTGATCTTGAAAGCGCGGAGCTTTTACACTAACTACTTTTTCGTGTCGTTCTTATTTGCCACGTATCGAATACAATAATTGCAAAAGATCAGTTAACAGAATCCAATTATATACCTTTAAAACAATTCGTACAATTTCACGCAGTGAAAATAATAAAAGATTTTTTGTAACCTAAATCAATTGTTAAAATGTGGGTTATGTGAGGTAAACGAATATTTTAAAATAGAAAATGAGAACGATCACATGTAATTACATGACGAGAAGGCAAAACTGGAGCGAGAAAGACACCACAAAGTAACTAAATCTTATTCTGTACTCGTTCAAAATACAAAGCCCTATTATCTTCAACTTCAAACAATTTCAGCCATCAATCCGATGCTCGACAGTCTTGTCACCCTGCAATGAATCTGCAATGATTAAACTGTAATACTCGCCATCTCCTTCTCTCCCTCTCTCTCTCTCATTCACCTGCAGCGATTTACAAAAGTACCTGCAGGCAGAAATTTCCTTGCGCACTCAGGCAATCGCTCCGCTTCTCTCTCATCTCGCTCGTTCGCTTTGCGATGCCGGGCTGTAATACCTTTTTCCTTTTCCTCCGCAGTCGGCATCGCGAAATAACACGCGCCCGCTCCGGGAAAATGGTATTTGCGCAGCGCATTATTCCAATTGCGCATAGTTGTATCGCTTCGTCCCGCGGCGACGGAGCTAACGAATTAAAAACAAATTTTATCGTGCGCCGCCGCGGGACGTTATGAGAAAGATTGAAAAAAAAGAAACGTTCGACCGTTTAGACCCCCCTGCGCACTTTTTCCGCTTTGAATGAAACATGAGAATGAATGCTGTGTCGCGCGCTTTTTGCGATTTTCGGGGGGAAGTTGAGGTTTTTAGGCTAACAATTGGGTCGTAAAAGCAGTCAGTTGAATTCTTAAATTTGAATCTACGTTATTTTCGTTAATTGAAGCAAGAAAAAGATTGATCCACGAAGGAATAAAACGTAAGCTATACTTTAAAAGATTCAAGAAAAAGGAAAAAAAAATTAGAAAAAGATCCGGTTGACATAGCATTTGCATGATAATTTACGAAATGAAAAATTTTGAAATCCCTCACCTTTCTCTTTTTTTGCAAAAGTGTTTTAATAATTTCCCAAGTTTTTCCGGCGCGGATATTTGAGGGTAATGAATGTTCTGTCATTCCTGGTAAATCAAAATTTTCTGAAAAGAAAATATGTTTCTGCGGAAAAGCATATTACGTCTTCATCTTAGGTACTTTTCTGTAATAAGGACGCTTGGTTAATCCCAAAATTCATCTGACTTACAGTTCGCAGTGCGTCGAGTTGCAATTTCGTGCCATCAGTTGCTAATATAAAAGCTCGAAATTGCTATTACAGTACGGAACTTAAAATAGCCACGTTGTAAAGTGAATAATTGGATTTTTAAAGGTGGCTACGATAATTTTACTTAAGTTATTCAAAGCGGAACATTAATTTAAACCTTTGAGCTTTGTGCTCGTGCCGCTATTAATTCTTCTAGAAACTGAAAACTGTTTAATTATGGCACTATATTAAATTTCTTCAAAAGAGCCGTTGAAAAAGTCGTCAAAAATGAACTCTTAGAGAATTAAATTTTGAAAAACATTTGAAAAGATATAGTTTCAACGTCTCATCAAAGAGTTAAACTACGGTTATAACCCAGTTATTTATTTTTAAAAATGGACTTAAATAAGACTTAAAAACTTTTGATTAACTCCCACTGACTTGTCAATAATTATTAATTTTTAATCTTTAATTTTCTTAAGCCTTTCAACTTCGCAAACTTGCTCAATCCTCAATGGTCGATCAAGTAATTTCACTAATAATGAAAAAATCCTCAAAATTTGTTCTCACTCTCACGCTTTTTTTTAACTATAAGGCTACATAAACCCTCCACCACCCACAATTCAAAGTTTTAATATTTTATTGATTCTCAAATTTACATCGACGTATATCGGCTGTCAGCGGAATACGGATGTATGTATTTTATCGGCTGCTCTCCGTCCGCGTCTTCGCGCGTTCTTCCCTCGCGCCTCGATCGAACCGCGTTCAAGACGAATTGTTATCTGTCGGCCGACGGTGACGATCCGAGCGCGAGAGACGACGGGAAACTTTTTCCCGGGCAGCTCTTGTTTTTACGACGATTGTTATTACGAGCCGAGCGGAAACTTCGACTGAGCCTGGAATTTATAATAGTTCGCATTGCTTTCGGGTGTCGGCGGGATAATTTGGGAGATTTTTTAAAGTATTAAGTATAAGGACTTGATCGATCGGTGGGTAGAACTAGTTTTGGCGAGGTGAATTTATGGTTATGGGGCTTTTTGGAATTTGTAATTATTTTACGATTTGAAACAATATTTTATATTTTACATTACTACCCATTATCAAAACATTATCAAAAAACTGTAATTGTAATTTAAAGAGATTAAGTGGAAGTTGTAATGAATTCTTCAAATATTGATTAATAATTTATAGACGTATTTTCTATTTGCATTGCATAGTTCTAACCCTAAATAGCTTTAAGCTAGCATTATACACCGTTCTCTAATTAGCTTATAAGAAGGATTCTACTATAAATCGGTCGATTGTAATTAATTAGCAGCAGTTTAATGAGTTTTTGCTCAATGAACGCCTTGCATAATCTTAAATGTTCCTTCAATTCCACCCGGCAAAGGAGTAACTAAATTAATCCAGCAACGGTATTCGCCGTACCTATTTACGCGTCGTCCTTATAAATATCGCGTCTTCGCAATTACTTACGCAGTCTTTGTTCTAAACAAAGTCTTTCGTTAAACGAATTCTCGGCTGCGCCCCGGCAATTGATTCAATTAAGCGGCGTTAACGCTATGCGGCTGCTGTCAAAAACGGGACAATGTCTCAGTTCATCCGTGAAAATCTCGCAGACTTTGTAATCGAGCAGACGCCGGGCATTATAAACGCACGAGCAGAAGCGCGCCACGCGTTAATACCCTGATCCTTTGTGCCGCCCTTGAATGTCCCGGAGCTTATACAGCCAAACAATGCCCCTGATAAAATTCTCCTCCGCTTCCTTTTCCTGCTTAGCATTGCGATTCCCGATGAACCTTCCTACGTGTACGCGACGTGCGCAGGCGTTAGGTAATCTATCGCGTGCCGTCATTTCGGCCGGAGATTGCTCCTGTTTTTCGGAGGTGTGCGAGATTCTTCGCCTAACGAGATTTTCAGTTGCGCTTTCGATTTTCTTTTTGCGGAGCTTTCTTTGATTCGGTGGCTTATGGATTTTGATAAAAGTAGTTTCGCGCTGTAATATTATACAGTGAGTTTGCTGAAATAGAAATTGAGGAAACGAAAAGCCAAGAAATTGCCCTCGTCTTATTGAAAAATATTTTATGGCACTGATAAAGCTTTTCAACATGATGTCATAAAAATGTACACAGGAAAAGAAAAATGCAGTTTTCAAAGGGATATTTTTAGGTATAAAGTAATCTTCCTTTAGTTCACAATTTCCATTACACACATTGGATAAAAATCTCAGTCGAACAGAAAGAAAAAACAATTCCGAACCCTTAAAAACGCCGTCGTCCCCGAGCAAAGGCACATCTCTGATGTACAGCATCACAACAAAACTGCCAGCAACTCCCGTAATCGAGCTTGATTCCAAAAGAAAAACGATCCTCTCTGCGAGGAGCTTCCCCTTCGAACTGCGAGCTCTGGCGAGCGAAGTTTCCCCGCCTCGAAACTTGTCTACTTTGATCGTCGAAAAGTTAGCGCGCGCGACGACACGGCCTCTTAATCGCGTCGGCAATCGATGCAGCGACGAGAAACTTCCCTTCCCTCCCCCCCTCCGAAGTAACGCGGCCGATTATAATCGACTTGCCGGGTGTTCGAGTTGCCGTAACGAGAGTCTCGCGTGCGCGCTTCCGCCTTTGTCGCGCGCGGCAGTTGGCAAATTGGCGCGCGATATCAAAATTTAGCGCGCGCCCGAGACCTTTTATATAGCGTTTACGGCGGGAACGTGAGCTCGAATTCGCGCTTTTAAATATATACGGCCCCGCCACCCGAGGTTCGGCCGATGAATTTTTCAATGAAGCGCCTCGCCGCTTTCGCGGTTTTGCGCTCGGAGAGGCGGGAGGGCGGAGGGATGGGAATAGGGGCCGAGATTGAATTGTTATTTAGTTATTGGATTGTATATGATGTACGGCGTGTAAACGAATACTTGATCGCTATTAGTTACCTGATATTTATCACAAAGAGCTTCTAAAAATAATACCTAAAAAAGAGCGAGTGAGGTAAACTTGGCGCCAGTCGTTCGCGTTGAATTTCCACAATATTACACGTCGAAGAATCGTTATCTCTTCCTTATTTTTTCAAGCCCCCTTCGAGCATTAATCGCAGCTCTCTCCGAAACTAAACTCCGAGAGAAAAAGCCCCGCGTCCGAAAGAGAGGCAGAGAGCCGTCGGCGGGCAATAAGTTTTCGTCGCCAAAAATCCAGGCGCTCGAACGCCGCGTCGCCCGTCGCTCGTATTATCGATTTCGAAAACGAAGCCGCTCGCACGTAGGCGGTCCTGGTTTCGAAAAAGCGAAAGTTCCGTCGATACACGTACATATAGGTACGACACGGGAAGACTTTGCGCCTAGTCCGAGGTTCGGGTATGGGGGGCGTACGCACAGTTGAGTAAAACCCCTCAAGTCAAAAGTTGCCGACGTGTCTAGCCGATAATCGCCTCACCCTCGGGAAATATACACGTGGCGCGGAAAAGAAATACGTATATATACGCTTCGGAGAGGATTTGCTCTCTCGCGGCGCGGCGTTATAAGTCCCGGCGTACGACGGAGGGGGAATGACGATGACTTTAAAATCCATCCGAGGGAGCCCTTGAGAAAGATTGCACGCGCCCCCAAGCTCGGGATTGGCTCTGCCTCGATTTTTCGAAAGGATTCGGAATCGGACGGGTATCGGCTGCTGATTGCTTTGTAAATAATTGGCGGAGCGAACGTGAGGCTTTGGCTAAAGCGAAGAGGAGGACGGTCGGAAAGCTGGGCAAATGTTTGGGAGGCGGTGCACTTAAATTATGTATGTGAGGAAGCGTTCGGGTGCAAGCTTAATTGTAATGTAGGAGGCTTTAATAGGATGTAGGCGTTCGTACGCTGGGAAAGGTTCCGGGGATTAGATTTCAGTGATCGAATTGAAAAATGTACACTCAAACTAATTGTGGTAATTCTCAAACAATAAAGAGCAGATTTATTAATAATAATAAAATAAGGTTAATTGTGTCTCGCAGTAAAAAAACTGCGGGCTCTGCGAGGACCTGCTCAGGCCACTGCCTAACGAGCACTGCGCTCTCAGAGCGCCGCGGAGCAAGTTGAACTAAAAATATTCTACGGTAACTTTATTTCGGATGACGACTGTAATTCGGAGCAAGTTGTTGGGAGGGATAGCTGAAGGTAATTTATCGAAGTGGACATCAAATACTATATCGAAAAAATTACTAAGATTATCGTGTTACTAGTCTTTTAGGTGGATATTTTTAGGAAGATTCTCTGGAAGTCAAGGGGGATGAATCATTAATTTTTTATCGGGAAAATATTTTCTTCAGGATGAAAATGGACTCCTGACATGCGAGGCATAATAGATAAGAGGTGAAAACAAGTAAATACTTACTCAATATTTCGCAATTATGCTGGTACGATACACTTATTAAAAATCAACAAATAATAATCATCCTTCCCGAAAACAATCTTTCATTTCTTTGCAAATTGAAAATGTATCCGTTCACGTAAACAAGTACTCCAAATTTGTATGCCAAATATTATGCGATCGTTTGCCTCGCAGTGTTGTTGAATCGATAAATCCGAGCTTCTTATCTATATAAACCGTTGTACTAAATCAAAGCACCTGATTAAGGCTTTTCGGCGAAATAGTACATACACCTTCGATAAAGGTAATACTTTTAATTGCCTTTCTCGTGTATTGATCAGAACTTTATCGGGTAAAACACACTTATTATCTATGTTACTTAGGAAAAATAATGATAAGCTTTATTACTGCGCGATTCAGTCATAATAATTCATGTAATAGTTATCTTCTTTGAGATAATACCCAAAGGACAAATTAGAAACCTTTCCGTTATTAAAAAATTTACGCCAAAATTAAATTTTCTTTTTTATATAGTTTTCAAATCCTACAGGTCGACTCAATCATAATTATGAAAATATACAGTCCCGCATATTAGATTCATGACAAAATTCAAACAGCAGCTCGAGTATAAAATTTAACAACCATATTGCGATTCCGTTCTCCGTATAATAAAACAAACTCCAGTCAAAACTTGAAATGCAAAGCCGAAACGGAAGCGAAAAAACTTGCCGACTATTGAATAATCCAACAGCTGCATTTCAAATCGCGTTCTTTCGCTAAATCTTTCATCCTCGCTCAGCGAGAGGTTCATTGGACTCCGCGCAGAGGTTCCCCGCGTATCGAAAGCAGAATGAAGATCGCACGAATTAGCCTGGAAATTCGAGCGAAAGCCCACCGACGCATATCGCCGGTCTCTCTCTCTCCCTCATTTTTCCCGGGCTCCGCGTCACGAAGAGACGTGTAAGCCTGCTGCGCGGATCCGACGGCGGGAAATCGGAGCGAAAAATCCGGCGCGCGCGCGGCCTGTGTGTACTTTTTCGCTTCGGATCGTCGTCTGCTTTTGCCGTTGTTCGGTTGCACAACGAATTTCATTATTTTTGATTAGGCCGGCCGATAAAGCTTATTATCACCGTATCACGCAATGGTAATTAGCGCGACGCTTTCCATTCGGGACGCATCGAGGAGAGCAAAAAGATATCGCGTTTTTTCGCTTTTACGCAGCGCGTATATATAATAGCGTCGCGCGGCCTTTTTTGCTGCTGCTGCTGCTCCTGCTGTCCGGGATGTACCTCGCACGCTATCGAATTTATTGCGCTTCGCGCGTGGCTCTCGGTTTCGACGAGGCGAATTTCTCATTTATTTGTGTAAGCAATTGCAAATCTGTTTTAAAGTGTTTTGGCTTTGTGCTTAAAACATACGAGTTTTAATTATAGCCTCAAGTGTTACGTACCCTATGTGAATGAATTCATACATCAACTTTTTATTCAATGAATGAAAAGGAAATAAAAATGATCGATTATCTTTACGTTTCAAAACTGTTTATAAGTATTCAACTTAATAAATTAAAATTTCCATTATTCATGACTTGAAAAAGGTCAGAAAATTGGAGCAACATGATTTCTTAATTTTCCTGCCGAGTGCATTTCAGTCAGCAATACACAATTTAATCATACCGTTTTCAGTTAAAACAACACTTGTACATCTTGTAAATGCATCTTTCTTCCAAAGAGAAATGCATCACCACATTAAGGCAGATGTTTAAAAAAAGATAAAGTAGAATACAGAGCAATTAGAACGTTTAATAAAATTAAATGATACTTTATAAAAAAGCCTTTCAAGCGTCGCATTAAATTTTCCAGTTAACCAATTAATTTATTAAAAAAACAGAGGCTCGTGCATCCCATTAGCCAATGAAAATAATTTCCATGAAAACGCAACTGCGCATACGCCCGAGTTATTACAGGATAATAATCAGATGAAAGAGATATCCATCCGTGCAAATAAAAAGATTCGACTGCACTTTTACTCCTTCGCGTATATATCTCATCAGTTAAAATTAGCATACAATCGTCGCAACGAGTTAACTCTAAAATGTCGTAATTATCTTATCAAAAATACGAGGGATTTTCGTTTTATCTAAACGCCAGAATCGAACTTCACGGTTTTCCGAATTCGAACCAATTTCTAAACCGCCATTCAAATCACTTTCGTGCCTCGTAAAATCTACGAAATTAGCATTTCATGCCTAAATGTAATTATCATGATTCTTCATCAGCGGCGGGCAACAAAAACACTTTCACCGTCGAAATGAGCGCGCCTTGATTATTCAGAAATTGGTAACACCTTATTTATTACATGAATTTGTGTTTTTCCTATTATGTTGGAGTTAATTATTTATGATACCGAAATAGATGCATCGCCGAGTTATGCGTTTTGACCTGCACGTGAAGAGCAAAGTTTAAACTTCATGATCTCAACTTTACTTGTGTTTATCAACAATATTAGTTTACAGTAAATTATGATATTAAGTACCTGTTCTAAAATTATATATGTACTAACAAAGTTTAATAGAAACGATCGTCTGATTTTATTGAAATATTATTTCTGAAAACTTTTGACAAATTATGCAATAAATATTGCGTTACGTGCAGCTACTATTTCATTGACAAATAAAAAATTGATTAACATTTATTGCAAAATAATTGCGTTTACCAAAAAGAACTTTTACATCAGATACCAAAAGCAGATTTATGTGCTTCTTTTACACAATAGGCAAGTTGCAGAATACTTTCATTCTTCTCCCTGAAATTAGTCGTAGTTTCTATCAGGATCAGTTTTACGCGCATTTATCTTTATTTTTACGATGCGGTAAAAAGGCAACTTAGCTCATCGCGAAAATAATCTTAATAAGTAAAAAGTTTGAAAATTGAATATTTAACAGTACAATTTAAGTATTTGACTCCTCTATTAGACCGCATTGAGTCTGCCAATCCTAAAATAAACTTGCAAAATATACTAATTATTTCGAGTCGCCTAATTTAAACAAACTTGAGCTTCATAGTAAGCTGCAATAATTAACAGATATTCTATAGCAGATTAAATACTATTAAACATTTATTCTACTGCTATTTCAAGACTTCTTAATCAAATTTAAAATATACCTAAGTTTATATAATTAATTAGAAGTTGTACATAAAAAAGTAATTAAATTCGAAGTCAACAAACGTATTAGACAGCTTACCTTACACGTTTCTTACGGTAATAATTACCAAGTACCGCACCACACAGCCTCTACTTATCCCGTCTTTGTAATCTTCAATTGATAGTAAACATCCCGTGATGCAACCGCGAGTGCAAATCCCATGCAAACCTATTAATCCAACGAAAGTGAACGAAGCAAGCAAACACGCCGGCATTCAATTTCCTTAAAACACCCGCCTCTCTTAGCCTCTCCGGCGGGCATAATCATTAAAATCCTTTATTAGCATCCGCGCCGCGCAGCACAGACGTAACCCAGCCGTGCGAATATCCACGGCGAAGGCGAATTTCTAAAATAAAAAAAAAAAAAAAGTCAGATGGCCATCATCCCACGTTAAAGGAATTCGCTCGGCCGTGCCGCGCCGGCCGATTACGTAAAAGAGCGCGGGCGCGCATATATATACAGGGAGTTAGAAGAACAGGTTCCGCATCTTCGAATCGGCGAATTTCGCGGGCTCCCGTAATGGCGACATTGCGCAAGGCAGACGCGGCTAAGTGCTCGATTATTAAAACGGGCGGCGAAATTGACGTTTTCCTAAGCGATTTTCAAAGGGGGCGTTGCGCAAATTACGAACGCCGGGGGGAGAGCGGAGGACGAGAGGAGAGTCGGGAGGGAAACACGTTGCGGGATGGGAATTGTGAGGACAATTGCTCGGCGAATTGATAGCGCGGGTCGGTTGCTTTGTCGGGGAAGAGGAATATCGAACGGGGTATTGGCGGTGGAAATTTACAGATTGGCTCGAAATGTTTACGCGGCAATGTAAATTTTGTGCGCGGTGACATGGATTAGCATGGGAATGTAAGTTTCGTTTTGCAATTGGCACTATTATGTTGGAGATTTTGGTAACTGCTGTAACTGGCGTATTTAATTTGCATTCGTTATGTATGCATAATGTTTGGGTGAGATAATATTTTTATCTATACTACACTATATTTTGTAACGAATAGGAAAGATGACTTTTTACTGAAATCATCAAGTTTGATTGCACATTTATAGAATAATAAATTTTGTATAGTTGAACTTAATGTGAAAATTTAATAAGTGTTTTCTATTTATCGTTGTTTTTTCAAGTTTCAAGACTTTCGATTATGCAATAATACTTGTAATTATTACTTACAATGCATCGCACTTAAAGATTTAATATCCAGTTAATAACGCAATTACATTGATCCTCAATTTATCGAAATACCTGTATACTTTGTAAGCGAAGTCATTACATGATTACATAATAGTATTGATAAAATTCAGAGAAATATTATGTGAAGTAATACGATGATGAAATTTTACGATAATATAATATGCAAGATTCATCCTGACCTAAATAAATTAGCATAAAATTAATACGTACTTTTTTATTTTTAATCAAAATATTTACTGAATTAAAGGATTAAATCACGATATTATTATCGATTTTTGATGATGTAAGTACCATTAAAACCAAATTGCGTCGGTCAAAAGGGATAAAACTTGACGGTGCATTTATTTATACGAAATCCAAGGATACCGTTATGACTGCCAAGCAGATGAATAGATGAGTTGAAATTTGCCTAATTTTGGTGACGTGATTGTTGGACGGTCCCTTAGCAGCCCGCAGCTATTTTGCATTACGTGCTGTGCATTTTCTGGATAAATGTAACGATAATGAATTTGTTAGACGCAAATGTGGCATGTGGCTTGCATGAAACGTCAAGTGTACTTTAAAAATAAACGTACACATTTTTTTATATCCTTTTTCTTTCGCGTATAATATTTAGTATTGAAAGTCAGTATTTGAACATTTTTGAGAATCTTCTTTTTTTGTAAAATGTTTCTATAGGGAGAACTGAAACGTTATTCAACATCTAGGAATTGAGTAACGGAGGAACAATAGTTCTCATAAACAAAAAAAAACAATTCGACACTTCACTCGTAACCAAATTACGGGAAAAAAAAACAGGACAGAGTTGATTGAGAGAAATTTCGACCGAGTTGCAGTTTAAAATCGAGCTGTACATCTTCCACTGCTGTCGTATAGCAGCTTGTAAAAAACTTAATTGCCGTTAAAAACGTGTTGGAGTAATCATTCGCTACTAAAATGAGAAGGAAAACGCCGTAAAATATATCTTCGCTGAGATCTACGACAATTGTTTGATAAACGACTCGTTTAACAAATTGTCCTGCCCTGCGCAACAAAGTAAAAGGAAGCGGATACGAGCGAATTCTCGAGTCCTTTGATTTTTATCGCTTTCGGCTCAAAATGTGAATAATGTTTATTGTTAAAGTAGTTTTATGCTTCCACGGAGAAAGCTGCAGTGTAACGACAAATGCTGACAAATTGACGTATAAAAAATCTACGTAATTTTATAAGAATTCATCAAATTTTACAATTGTTAGAACGAATATTTACATTTATCTATTTGCAGCCTCAATTCTTTGTCTCAAATTTGTACTATACGCCAACAATGAAAATAATTTTCAATTGACAATAAAAATTTTAAACAAAAACAAGGAACAATCGTTCATCAACAATCCGAAAAATGACGAAAGAGCAATTTCCCGAAAACTTTTTTTTCTCGCCAAGCACACCACAACCAGTGCGCAAGTAAGACACTGCTCTCAATATTTCCAAAAAGGTAGGAGAAAAACGTCAGAAGGGGGGACGGGAGCAGCAAACCGTAACTGCATCCCAAAAATCCATCCACAAACACAACCATACGAAAACAGCTAAAACCAGCTCTGTTAGACGTAGCGGCGGGAGGGGAGGGGGGGGAGAAAGGG